>JAQIXD010001573.1:0-14226 GCA_034699985.1 Minunthozetes semirufus
TAAATTTGATGTGATTTCCATAAATTCTTTGAAGGCTTTTGGCAAACATTAATCTTATAGAAAATAAGAGCTACTTATACCCGGATTATACACAAAAGGAATTCTTGTGATCAGTGATCACATGTGTCTATCGTAATGTCTTAACACTTTTTTTTATCTATAATTTGATAAAAGATAATGAAATGAAAAGTTTTACCGAAAGCGATTGAGTGAAGACTTCTTTAATAAATGATTAGTAAATTATAAATGATTTTCAAATCATATAATAATATAATCATTGGTTTTGAGTGAAATATATATAAAAATAATTACAAATAATTTGATAAAAGTTTAGAATATATTTTGAGGTCTCATTAAATACTAAAACAATTCAATCAATTCAGGGATCAAATTGAACGACAAACGACTCTTCGCAGTGAATTTTAAAGCCATTGTGAACAGCAATGGACGCCCTTTCACTCAGACTATTAATGAGGTTGAGATCGTCATCAGATATCGGTTCCATAGTTAGGTTCCGATTAATAATCGGCGCTAAACAGTAATAAACACTTTATTTAGAAAATAAGATAATTGTCGAAAGAGTAGTAACCTTGAGATGAAAGGGAAGACATATATTTCGACTTAAGTAAAAGGGGTTTCTTAATAGTCGTAAGCCTTTGAGCGTAAATCTTCTGCCTTTCGTTCCAATCGCTTTGTTCTATGTTATTGTCGATCGAAGAGACGTCTATTACTTTTGCCACTAATTTATGCAAAGTATTGTTTAATTGGTTTTGTTCTGTCCGTCCATTGAGTGTCCCATAAGTGGGCGAAACAACAGACGGCGAACTGTTATAACGGGAATCATTATATCCTATAAAACAACACAAATGTCAACAAAAATCAAAATAAAAAATAAAAACACTGACCTTCTGGTGATCCAATTGGATTGTCCAGAATGTGTGTCCTTTCATTGATCTCATCGTCTGTCTTCTTTGGAAGACAACAGGACGACAAGTTTCCCATTACTTGTTATGTTGTGAACTAAAAAATTTAATCAATATTTAATCCAATCCTAACCAAAGTGGGAGGCATTCAATGCATTCAATACTTTGTTTACGGTTTTTGCAACTCTTCTTCACTATCCATAAGATATGTTCGCAATTACTCCACAAAATGTAAACAAATTTATATTAAAGACTTATTCACAAACACTGTTCTGACAAATGAGAGAAAGGGTTCAAATCTATTGAATGTCAGTCAATGAATTAATGATGAAAAGGGTTTTCACAATTGTTATATGAGTTACAGTTTTGTTGAATTAAAACATTTTATTTATTTTGTTTTTTAATTTATTTTAAACAATTTTTTAAATGAAATAAATCGAAAAGAATTTAATCAAATTTAATGAGAAATTGTTTGTATTCTTCAGATTCGGATTAGATTTGAGATAATTCGCCGAAAATCGAATTCAAAGCAAAGTTTGAATCGATTTAACGATCGGTATATTTGTGCGCATGTCTTGAGTCTGAAGACATTGAATGAAATGAAACAAAAAAACAGTGAAAATATAGGCTTTCAATGAATGACTCCTTTTTCATGTTTTCAATGCTTTCTCTTTAATTTGATTTCAATTAAATTCTTATTTTGATTTCAATTGATTTAAAGCGGTTTTAATTCTCAGGTTTTCGTAACTCTTTTATCAACAAAATTGAGTCAAAATAGGGTTCAATTGGTTTGAGTCGAGAAATGTTAGCAAATAGTCAGACACAGAGTCGTAAGTATTTTGTTTGCATTCATTTGTTGTCATTATTTGCAATCATTTCGTCATTTAATGCCATTTATTGAAACCATTGGACAAACAGACGGCTCTACTGATGTCTCGAAGCAGTCCCGCGTTCTGACCGGAACTGTCACCAAACTGTTGGACAACTTCGGGTTCATCGATGACAGCGTTTTCTTTCAGTTGAGGTAATCATAAGTTTCGATATTTTGTTTAGTCTTTGATTTTTTCGACACTTTTTTCCAATATTTTGTAAATTTTTTGTTCATTTTATTTACGAATAAATAATACATTAAATCAAATAAAATGCAAAACAAATGCAAAAATTGCGAATTAAAGCAAAAACTGATCGCTATTTGAATTGAATGACTATTAGTGTTGTAAAGGGCGGTGACGTTCAGGTCGGGGATAAGGTTTACTGCGAGTGCTCTTATTCTGAACATTTGCCGTTTAAATGGAACGCAATGAAAGTGCATTTGGTTCAGACATCTGTCCGCGGAGGCGCCCAATCCGTGCAATCGGGTCCTCAATCGGCTGCCTCTCAAGTGGCCACAACTTATTTGCAGCACCGCCTCCAACAACAGCAGCAGCAGACGCGCGAAGAAACTCCTGGAGTTAATCCTATGTCAGGAATCGTGAATTCGTCGCACAATTACTATTCGAATCAATCGGTTTCAAACTCGAGTTATAACTCTCAGCCCTTCTCTGTCTCAACACAACAGGCAGTGGCAGCGGCTCAACAGTTGGCTAATTATTACGGAACCGGACGTTCAGAAACTAATAGTTTCAGTCAATTGCAATATACTTCAACTCCAGGTATTGATTGGATTTGGATTCGGACTTCAGTTCCGTTGTCTCTGAAATGTTATCATTTGATTGATAGGTTCGGCATTTGTTTCGGCGACCCTTCCCTTCACTCAACAAATACAACAAAACCTTTTGTCAACACAACCGCGCACCGGAACCAACAGCTATAAGTCGAGTGCCTCTCGATGGGAACGGGAGGAAAGAGGCGGTCGCACCGACGATAAATTCAGGTCACGTGAAATTGAACGCTCGCGTAATGCAGACGCAGGCCGTAAACGTAATGATTCGCGCGACAGAACTATTGCCAAAGAAGGCAGGGATGAGTTCGGGAGAGACCTAAGAGCGGGCGAAAAAAGCAAAGAAAGGGAACGCGAAAGAGAGAGGGAAAGGGAGAGAGAAAAGATTGAGAGGGAAAGAGAACGCAGATATAAGAGGTCGGTATCGCCGACTACTAGTATCACAAATCAGACAATTGCTCGAATACGGCGCCGTCCCTATGAACCGGTGAACATACCTAAACTGGCAATCCTTAAGAGTCCACTCAATGTGTATGACATAAAACAGCGCTATTCTGCTAACCTCCACATCCCCTCTGATCTCAAAGAAGTGATCGTAAACTCGAATTTCTCGCTTAATGTCAATGAAATCCCAAAACCAATCAGTTTTAGAGTCATTGAAGTCAGAGAAGAACACAAAAAGAAAGAGACCTCCAAAAAGACTGATTCACCAAAAGGTTCCCCAAAAGAGAATAAAGACAACGAAAAGAATGACAACAAAGAGGAGACAAACGGTCCCGAAGTCATTGAAGTTGAAGACTCTAATAGTAAAAGTGAAGTCAAAGATAAAGAGAAGATATCTCTGGAACAACCCATCGCTTTGAAACAGACCTACAAATATGGGGTCAAAGTTCTGTTGATTGCTTTGCCTTCAATGGGAGATATCTTCGACAGAATTTTTGGATCAGATTTCGATGCGGTTCCGACCGGAACCAAATCATATTTTCTTCATTTCAACAAATTGTTGTCATTTTTGGTGTCCCGTAATTCTAATGATGGCTTCTCTCTAATCGGCGGCAAATTTAACCCTCAAGTGGACGGTTATCTGTAAGTTCACTCAATTTTATAATTTACCCCAAATTTATTCAATAATTGTCTTTAAGGCCGGATTCCGAAGAACCGAATTTGATCGCAACAGCAGTCCGTGTGGTCGGAGAGCAGACGGGAATGAATTTATCTAAATGTGGAAAATGGAGATTAATTGCGACATTCATTTACAATCGGTTTGTCTTAAGACATGAAAAGAAAACAAAATAATATTTTTAATCTCTATTTTAGCGACAGTTCAGTGGATCCGATGACTCCTAATCTTGAGTTGAATCGAGTCTATATGCCTGACGTCTGGTCCGCTTTCGATGGAATTTACGAACCCTTAAAGACCAACAAAAATATGAATGAATTAGAAAATGATTTACAAATTGTTTTAAATAATGAAAAGATAGACAATAATAGAGAACTTACTGTCAGTACTAATGATAAAAATGAGTTAATTAGTGCTGAAGACAGTAATAACGTCTCCGTTGGACAAGAGGTGGCCTCTGATCCTCTGACGAAAGACTCGCCACCGGCTGGAGTCGAACCCACATCTGATACTAATACAGCAATGGATTTAACACAAACCAATGAAGTCGAGGAAACTCCAATGGATTCTTCTGTTCCTATTCTTGAAACCACTCCTACTGTTGAAACATCTCTTCCAACTTCTGACGCCATTGAGTTGTCTTCGAACGTCATATCAATTGTTGATACTTCATCTCTGGTCCAAAACGATGACTCGAATTCTGCGCCGAACGATGTTTTGTCTGAAACTTTAAATTCTTCAGTTGTGGCCGACGACCAGTCAATGGAGGAAACAGATATCACTTCTTCTTCAATTGTCGTCGAGAAGACCGGCCCTTCAGTTGATGCTTCAGAATTACAGGCATTGCTTTCCAAAATCAATGACATGAAAGTCGCGGAATTGCGCGCAGAGCTCGAGAAACGTGGCGCTCGTCTTAAGGGAAATCTTAAAAAGGCTGAACTCATCACTAAATTGAGACAAATTATCACTCTATTGCTGGAAGACGACGACGTTGTTAGCGATGAGAATAAGAATGATTGGTGGGCGCAGAGGATTCTTAGTAAAGAGGGCACTGCCGCTGATGAAAGTGACAACCCTCAGGACAATGTCGAAGACAAAACTGTTGATTCTGAGGTAATCGATGAGGAGGCGCTCCTCAAAGATATTGAGGATGTCTTGGATAACAAAAAGGAAGGGAATGAGTCCACAGATGTGGTTATGACTGAAAACGATTCAGAAAACAAAGAATTAGAAATTTTAGATGAAGTCAAACCTGATGACAAAGATGACGATAAAATGGTAGTCCAAGAGGTTGACCTCACAGATGATAAAACAAAAGATAAAACTGATGATCAAACCAAAGAATCAGAACAGAAACCCACACAAAATGGTTGGAAATTCTTTTGTAGAGTTTTTTAACTTAAAAAAATTATTTCTCTTTTTTTATGGAAAGGAACGGCAAAACGTAAGAGTGATTCTGAGTCCTCTCCTAAAGATACAAAGAAAGCAAAAAATGGAGACATTCCTCAAGAAGTTATCCCAACCACAGTCACTGATGGTTGCGTTTATGTAAAGGGAGGCGAAAATTTGACTGTTATTACACTTCACGAAGCTTTGAATCACCAAAGATATGATCAGTTTGAGGTCTGTCCTCATTATCATTAAATTAAATTCATATGATTTAAACCCCTCTTTTGATTTAGATGTCGATCGCATCTGAAGTGATTCGGGAGTCTTTGATTCATCACTTTTCGCATTATATTCTTTCAACTCTTATATCGAACCACAAAACACAAAATCCTGTCTCGAAAGACGACAAAACTTCTGATTCAAAAGTCAGTCAAATAAGAGTTGAGTTATAATCGATTTTATTCTAAATTTTCGTATAATTCAGACCCCATTAGCTGTGAATTACGTTCACTTGTCTTTCGCTTACTTTGATTCGAACCATTGCGGACACATTCTGTGCGAAGATTTAACAAAACTCTTGAATAACTCGAACTTCACTCTTTCGCGAAGATCTTTCAATCTTTTGGTGAACAATGAGGACAAAGTTCAATACAGAGATTTGCTCGAACCTAAAGAGTTGCTCACAATTAGAAAGAAAAATAACATTAAAAGCGGAGGACAGACACACACTTCAGACGAAGAGTCATCGGAAAGAATAAGCGCTAAAATTTATGAGAGGGACGGCACTGTCTATGACATCGAACAACTCATTGATCTTTCAGAAAGCGATGAAAAATTAAAAGTTAGACTCAATGAGGAAATGACCGCAAATAAGGAGAAAATAAGTAAATTATCGCAAATATTATCAAAAATTATTTTAAATTAATGTCTTATTTGCTTCAAATCAAAGGCCAATTGACTGAATACATACAGGAATTGGAGGGCCGGCAGAAGAAGATGACGATCGCCACAGAAAAACAAAACGACGAAATTTGTTCTCTCAAACGCGAGAAAGATATTATCAAAAATAAGGTATTATTTTAATAAACTTTTTATTTGATTTCAAAACTAATTTGTATTTAATTTTGTTATTAAAGTATGATTTGATGCGAAAAACTGTGGAAACCTCTGTCTCTGCGTTCAGTAAACTATTGGACAAAGAAAAAGAAGAAAAAGAAAAAGAGAAGGAAAAGGAAAAAGAAAAGGAAAAGGAAAAAGAAGACAAATAACTGTCTTTTTTTGGTCATTTATTTACTGATATTTGATTAAATCAATAGAATTATGAATTTATTTCATGTATTACAATATGTATTCAATTATTTCATTAATTTTTTTTGTCGAACTTTTTTCGCCAAAATTTTATTATATTTTTTCGTTTTTTGTATTGAAATTCATTTTCATTCAAATGGAAGACAATTCTGTGAAAACAATGCATTAATTGTCACAAATTATTCACATTTTTCCAAATCAATAAAATATTAGAATTATTATTCCTTTAATTTAATTCCTTTTAGAATAAATCCAAACATTTTATTCAAAACTAAAATTGAAAAATCAATATGACTTGAAAAGTATCAGATGACCATGTTAATGTGTTAATGTGTTAATCTTCTAATATTATGTTTATATGGGGCTCTCTTTCAAATTCTAATGTCTGGTAGAGTTGGAAAACAGCTGTTCTTGTTTTCGGTGAGACAGACGTGTTTTCTAACATAAATCTAATATAAACTTATTGTCAATGAATTAATTTGACAATTATTTGATGAAACTATGATTCAGGACTACATTCAATCAATTTCATACAAATCGAGAAAACACTACATAAAGCTGAGTGAGTATAATAACTTTCAACTTTCAATTGAAGTTTTCATTAGATTATAATTAATTATACATATTATGCTGTAATAATTATAACTACTGATTATTAGTCTTTAATATATATTATTATATGATAAAGTTGTGTGAAGTTGTGTGAAGGTCATCAGTCAACTCTTACTCATCGCTCAAATATTTCATGAATTCAAGAATATTCTGCAAATCTTTGAATTTGTCGAATATATTGATTACAAAACACTAAGGAATTCTTATTTTAAAGAATATTTGCTTTTTATTGCATTATTTTTCGCGGGTGTGAGTCATACTTGAGTTGAAGCCAACACCCGATGTCTGCCAACACTCAAGACTTTTGTCAGAACTTCATTCAAAACAAATTCAAGTCATGTGTGAAGTGAATCACAAATGAAACTCAAATCTATTAAATATATGCAAAATATTTGCTTTAATTTTCCTAAAATACGTTCAAAACGTTATATAATAATAAAGAAGATATTAATTTGTGAGCACTTCACTCAATTTCACTCAAATGGGAACAGCTTTAAGTGATTAAACATTTAAATTGAGAGCTCTTCTCAAGAATTGAGTCATTGATGACATCAGTTGCACACAAATCGCGAAAACCCTAAAACTTATCTCAAAATCCTATCAAATGTTTTGCAAAAACTATGGCTTTCATAGAGTTTTAAATTTTATTTACTTTTAGTTTATTTATAATTATTTTTATACAAATTCATTGAAATTATTAATATTTTTATATATTTTGTGAGAAAATCAAATATTTTAAACAAAAATGAGAAATGAATTCATAATTAATTCATGAAATATAAATAATGAGTCAAAATAATGGTTTGTGTCAACACTTTTGACAATTTGTTTATCTTTTTTTTGTGACAAATCTTTTAATTTAATCTAAACTTAGTTATCATTTCGAGTGATATCTTCTGACAATCATTTCATTTGTCTCATATCTCTTGAGTTTATCCATTAATCGTGTTATTCAATGTCAGGATCTGTTCCACCACTTCCTCCACGAAGAACTATATCTTCGATTGGAAGACACCCGTCTCGACCAGTGTCTAAGATTGGAAGCACCACTTCTTCTGACGCCCATCTGTTACAATCGGTTCCTCCTCCTCCACAACACACCAAATACAGAGATTTGATAACAATCGAAGATAACATCGATTTAAATCAAAATAACCGAAACAATGACCACCAGAACAACAACTCATTTGAAAGTCAGGTCTCAAGACCTCAATTGTCTTTTGATAACGATTTTTCTTTGAGTATGAATTCTGTTGTCTTTATGTTTGCATTTTGTTAATTGTTTTCGTTTTTATCCAAAAAATTATCTTTAATTTTATGGAATGTTTAGCTAAACCTGATTTCAGACTAATGCCAACGACGACAAGCATTAACGAAACCATTAGTTCAAATCAATCTTACATTCAATGGCAAAACAAAAGCATTCCTCCAAACAGTCTGATCCCAAACACGAACTTTGGCTCAATTCGACCTCCGATGTGGTCATACGTTCCAAATAATTGCACGAATTCTTTCTCAAATTATTCCTATTCATCGTCTGTCGGAGTATTCATTCATTTCTTTGATTTTTGTTTTTAATAGTTTTTGTGTTTTCTTCTAATGTTTTATGTCTTAATTCTTATGATTTGAATCTCAAAGAAATAGATTAATAATTAGAGACAAATGTTTTAAACTTCAATTTAATCCAAATTTATTTAAAGGTTACGCCTGTCAGCGGATTGGGTGTCAGACCACCATTACTACCGCTATCGCACAGTATGTCTGCCCCGAGTTTTTCGATCAACGGCTTCTCAAACTCGTCGTACATGTATTCACCCATATATTCAGCCATTACTTCAAATCCAACAAACCCTACAACAGCTGTCTCTGGAGAGGACTTACAGAAACTGGTCACTAACGGCAAACAAATGGCTCACAATATTCTGGTCAACAAGACTTCAAACAAAGCGTCAAACAATGATTTAATCGATTTAATCGATGAAAGCAAAAATGTTCTGCAATTGTTTGATCCGTTGTTACTCGAGTTAGAGAACAACTCAGAGAACAATAATCTAAACTTTTCTAATAATTTTGAATTGGATTCCGATTCTATCAGTTCTTCAGTTAACGATGAAGTGGACAAAAGTACTGAAGACGTTTCCATTTCTGTGAGTCTATTATAATACACTTTAAGTCCAATCATTTTATAACTGATTGTCATTTAATCAGAAGTCTGAAGACTCCCCACAAGAGTCGAACAAATCGAGTGATATCTGTGAACCGTTTCGAGTTGTAGTTAGACCTCATCGAGCAAATGAAGAATTGGAACAGTTTTGCGATCAATTAATAAAACTTCGTAAACAATATCAATACAATGATTACATCGCAAACATAGGACTCGTTATATCTCCGACTCTGGACTCACAACACGACAACTCTCTTAGTGTTAAACTTATTATCGAAACAGAACTGAAACCACAACCGATTTCATTCACATGTAATGTTAACACTAGTGTAGAGCACATCATATCTCATGTTATCTGTACTATTGTCGAAGACGCCGCTGATGTCAGTCTTATTGAGTGTTAACTAAAATCTGGATATAATTGAAATTCTATTAATCTTTAGGTAAAAATGGACGACTATCTACTCAAAGTGTATGGTCTGTCCGAATATTTTGCTGCGGACTCAGTATTGGCCAATTACTCATACGTACATCAGTGCCATAAACTCGATACTGACGTTCACTTAAGTTTAATTCACATAAAAGACTTGAGTCGACCGTTCGCTCGAACCTCTAAAGATGATAATAACATTGACTTTACTGTCGAAGACTTGGTTCCAAAAGCAATAAATTGTAAATTCAATGATTTAAGTGAAGAAAAGATAAATATTTTGTTAGAAAACTTCGATCGAGAGATTACTAAACTGAGAGCAGACGCCAGAAGTAATTACATTTGATTTAAACATATATTCAATGATTTAATTTGTATTTCCTATTGTTTTGGTTAGTGTCCGGCGGCGGACAACTCCAACCTCAGAGTATTATCCAAACCACCAAAGCTTTGTGTAGTCTTTTGTCATCTTTGGAGACTATAAGTCTGACCGAATCGTACACTAATTTTGAACAGTTGTGTAAAGCTTTTGGAACTTATAAACGCGATTCAATCACTGCCTCCGAAGACAACTCAAGCGAAGTTAGAATTCAATCGATTCCAGACTTGGACTCAAAGTTGTGGGAAATCTTAGACCACGCATTACTCAAACTAAGAACTTCTTTGACACAACTGATCCGTTTATATTCTCAGACATTTCCGGTTGAGTTCGACATTAGTTCTAATTTATTACAGAATAACAAAAAGAAGACCAAAAAAGATATCTCTTCTTCAATGGATACTCTGGTTTGTCATATCGGTGTTTGCGCTCAATTACAACCCGAATGGTTGACCTCTTATAAGGAATTCAAAGTAATTGAAGAGAAACCTCTTTTTAATTTAAAACTAAAAAAAATTATTTGATTTTCAGATAAAATTACAATTAATTCACGGAAATCATAAGCTGACGACCTGTTACTCAAAGGTAGTCTGTCCTACGAAGTCGTTCTTTTATCGGTTAGCTTTTGACGAGTGGTTGCAAGTGGAGTGGCCAATCTTTAACCTTCCCCGTGAAGTGAAACTACAGTTTACTTTAATCGGTATTAAAAAGATTACCCAAACGGAAACCAACTCTTCATCTCCGAACGGTTCCAGCAATAATGATAATAATCAAGAATGTAAGTAATTGTCATCACTTATAATGGTTTCACTAATTTTCTAAACCATTTACAGCTACTCAAGAATTAGGCGTCGGTTCGATGTTATTGTTTGACTACAATTACGTGTTAGCGGACGGACAGTATTTGGTTCCTCTTTGGATCAATTCAAACGATTTTAATATAGAAAACGACAAAAAGCTGTTAAATACGAAGTGTTTTGAGAGAACGAATCCCATAATTCACATAACATTTCCCGAAATGGATTACGAAATACGATTTCCGCGCGTCGTTTGGGACCAAAACAGTGATGTCTCCATTAAATTGAGGCGAAGTATTAGTTCATTGGACTCCGCCACTCAAACAGAGTTATTCCAATTATTAAATCGAAATCCTTTGGAACCGATGTCTTGTGGTGATAGAGAACAGTTATGGGACAGACGATACTATCTTTACGACTGCGCTGAAGCTCTTCCTAAAGTATTATTGTCTTCTCATTCGTGGGAATACTCAGCGCTCGCAGATATTTACGCAATGGTTCAGCACTGGTCGCCTCCCACTCCAATTGATTCGATGCAGTTATTGTTGCCCTCATTTCCCGATATAATCATTAGGCAAATGACTGTCAAATGGCTTAAGAAGTTATCATCGGATGAATTGTGTGATTTTCTGCCACAACTCGTTCAGTCGTTGCGGTAATTGATTTCAACTAAATTACTGTCCGAACGTTAATTAATTTGAATTTGAATTTAGTTTCGACGCTTACATCAATTCGCCATTAATTTGGTTTTTGTTGGAGAGCTGTCTGTCCTCAGTCAGAGTCTGTCATTACTTCTATTGGATTCTTAAGTGCAATATTAATGACCAAACCTTCTCATATCGTTCGCGAATATTTCTGAACTCTCTGTTGGCTATCAGTGGAGAGTCCACTAATACAATGATTGATAGACAGGAAAGGCTATGCAATTCCCTGTCCTCTATCTGTGAACACGTAAAGTCTGCTAAAGAATCGCAAAGACTTCACACTCTTCTAATGGAATTGGAATCCGTTAATGACTTTCTGGTAAATTATATTAAATTAATGTCCACTTCTTTAATGTCTTTATTATCTCTGTTTTAGATCGAGAACCCGACAGTTCTTCCTCTCTCCCCCTCAATGAGTGTTTGTAGTCTCGATGTGAAGCTCTGTTCGTACTTCCCCTCCAACTCATTGCCACTGAAACTTGTATTCAAAAATCCGGACACAAAGACTTCTTCCTCTGCATTGGAGGCTATTTTTAAAGCCGGCGATGATTTAAGACAAGATATGCTTTCGATGCAAATGATCCAAATTATGGACAAAGTTTGGCTCAAAGCTGGTCTTGACTTAAGAATGGTTACATTTGGATGTATTGCAACTGACTTTAAAAAAGGAATGATAGAAATGGTTCGCAACAGTGAAACGCTTCGTAAGATTCAATTGGAACACGGATTGACCGGTTCTTTCAAAGACAGACCAATTGCCGAATGGCTTAAAAAGCACAACACTTCAGAACTGGAATACGTTAAAGCAGTTGAAAACTTCATGTATTCCTGCGCCGGATACTCAGTGGCCACCTATTTGTTAGGCATTTGTGATCGACATAACGACAATATAATGCTGACCACAAGCGGTCATCTCTTTCACATTGATTTCGGAAAGTTTTTGGGCGACTCGCAGATGATGGCCGGTATGTCCACTCATTACCCGATTAATCTATTATTTAAGTGATTAACTATTTTGTGGTTTAATTGCAAAGGATTCAAAAGGGACAGGGTGGCATTTGTCTTGACTCAAGACATGGCTTATGTTATTAATGGCGGCGATAAGCCATCGAAACAGTTCCAGTTTTTTATAGACCTGTGCTGTCAGGCCTTTAATTTACTTCGAAAGAACGGAAACTTTTTATTATCACTGTTTTCACTGATGATGTCTTCGCGCATCTCTGGTCTGGATATGGAAGCCGTCAAATATATTCACAGAGCGCTTATGCCGGGTCTGAGCGAATCGGAGGCGATGTCTCAATTCACTCGAATGATAGAAGAATCTTTGCGCTCAAGATTCACAAAATTCAATTTCTTTATTCATAATTTGGCTCAAATGAGGTCTGTTTTTCTTTTTGTTGTCTCAACTATTGATTAACTTATTGTGTGAACAGATTCACGGGTGACCACAACGACCAGATGTTACTCTCATTTATTCCCAAAAAGTTTACCAAAGAATCTGATGGAGAGATCACTAATTTAGAAGTAATGGATTGCTATAAGAAATATGAGACAGAAATAGGAAAAGTCTATTATTATGTGATTCGAGTCGACCGTCAGTTCCAACCGGACCCGAGTTTTATTCACCGGACGTATCGGGAATTCTTAGAGTTCAACGAAAAGCTGAGTTCTTTGTATCCATTGGCGAAGTTTCACGTATTGCCCCGACCTTCGAATCTTCTTCGATCCAACACAAGGGACGCCGCTCTGCAACGGATGAATGAAATCCATCACTTCCTCAAAGGTATGCTTCTTTTGGCGCACGAGATATCACACGCGGACATTGTCTACACATTCTTTCATCCGTTACTTCGAGACCAAGAGGGCGCACAAAATAATACAATCAGTATTACATCACCTCCAGGTCTGTCCACTTATTTATATAAATTATATAAAAATTTATTTAATTTGAGAATTGATTTGAGAACAGGTAGTATTGCCAGCACTTCATCTCAAACTGTTAGTCGTAGAGACACACTTTACGATCCGACAATCAGTGGTCAGGTGAAGCTCTCTATTGTTTATAAGAACATGTCGTTAGTGATTATGGTAATGCATGCAAAGAACCTTCACTCGAGTCGTTCGGCGGCCCCCGACTGTTACGTCAAAACATATTTAATTCCGGATCCAAACAAATACACAAAACGAAAGACTCGAGTCGTGAATAAGTCATGTCATCCAACGTTTATGGAAATGATTGTTTACAATGGAATACCTCTCGAAAGACTACAACAAAAGACACTTCAGGTTTGAATCAACAAAATATTCAAATCATTTGAAAACTTATTTATTGTTCCAAAAGGTTTCGGTTTGGGATTACGACAGAGTCACTGAAAACGTACTCTTAGGCGGCGCTCATATTGTTCTGAGCAAATTAGATCTAAAGAACGAGACTTGCGATTGGTTTCCACTTCAGGGAAATAATTAAACATTAATTTTAACCATTAATTTGATATTCGATCCAAACGTAAGACATTTCCCAATCAAATGAATTCAAATGAAAGAAATACTTATTTATATTTACTTACAGTATATATAATAATAATTTATATATTATATAAAACATTAAATATATTTATATTTAATTTTTAAGTCTTTTGTTTGCAACTATCGGTGCCTTCGAAGCAAACCTTTTATTTTTACGAATAATTTGTATAAAAATATATTAATTATGTTTTTATGCTTTTAATTCAATTATATT
>JAQIXD010001574.1:0-14225 GCA_034699985.1 Minunthozetes semirufus
GAATGTTGTCGTTTGGTATTTACTCATACATTTGCTGTAATTATCAACAAAAGGTAATCCCATTAATGGCAGTAAAAAGAATGGTTTAAACTGTAATTTATGAAACAATTGTTATTCAAATAGTTAACAGTTTTTGCCAAATATTTTACATTTTTATCGATTATTAAAAAATTACAGGTCTTTCACAAAGGGGTGACTTATGTCTAAGTAAGTGTTACCCAATAGCCGACCCCTTAACTGTTCAATTAATTTGACGAAAGATTAGATAAAATCAAAATATATTTACTGTTTTGCGAAGTATTGGGTGACGTATTCCATAAGAATGGCCTCCTTTTCCTTCAGCTCTAGAGGTGGCGATTGATTGGTATAATGAGAGGAATTGGTGTAATGCTGTCCATAGCTCTTGAGCTGATGGTAGGCGTAATCAAAAGCAGAATTCATATCAGTCACTGAAATCTGAGGCGTCTGTCCGTAATGGTTAGAACACCGTCCAGAGTGGTATTGATAAGCACCCGATGCCAGGTATGTGGCGTAGACCTCTCCTGCCTCATAGCGCTGACCACCAAAATAAAGATCTTTATTGTAGGCCCCCTTTTGGTAAGTACCCGGAAGGTTCTGATACGGAGACCGAAGATTATGGTTGTAGTGATGGTCGGGACTGGAATAGGTTTGATTGTAAACATTCATCGCATGAGGACTGACTCCAAACACCGGTTGTTTGTAGTTATAAGTCTGTCCGCCATACATAAGACTCATGTATTGCTTATAAGCCGGGGTTCGGTATTGATGGTAATACATAGGCTCAAGAGTACCATGATTACCACCATAAGATTCACCCTTTGGAACACTTCTACTACTCTGGAAGTACTGACAATTCAATAGAATTTTTGTAAGAATTCAACAGAGAGTTACTCAGAATATGCAATACCTGGTCATCTGGTAATTGTTGGGCGACTGGCACTTCATTTACTTGATTTGGTGTGTCTTCAACCTCTTCTACAACAACTTCTTCGAACGATCTGACAGTTTGTGTTGAAAGTAAGACAACCGAAAGAACTGCTATTAAAGTCCTGAAAGAGTCAGACATATGTTTAGACTCGAAATCAATTCATAGATTCAATAATCAGATAATAAGTACCGAAATCTTGGATCCATTTTTATGACTTATTTTGCAATCACTGATTGGACGCCAATAAGTCACGAATTAAACAAATTAAGAGACAATACCTATCGTCAACTGTTCCTGGAATCAGAAGACGTAGAAAAGGGTAAACTCTGATCTCTTGGCGTCATCTCACAGGATATGGCCCACAGATAATACACTACTTTTATTTGATTCAGCGATTTATTAAGTGCTGACATTACAAAATAATCTTGATTATCTATTTTAAAATTGTACCCATTGTGTGATTTGATCATTTTAACACATTATTCATTCATTTAACCAATTATTCTGAGCCAAAATTGCCAATCTTTCAAACGATAATTCAATATAACAAAGATTATTTAATAGGCTATTGGATTTCCCAAGTGAATTAGCACCTTGATAAATTGATGAGCTATTTATTTTGAATTTACCACTATTTGCTGAACTAAGCTCTGCTGCCCTCTCAGGCATTCATTTATTAATAAGTATTTTATGTGACATTAGGTGACACTATAGGTGTTTTACGAGTTTGTTGCAAAGTTATCAAGGTTATTTATTAAAAAGTTAATTTTAATTTTATCATAAGTTCCAGAAATTTAATGAAATTACAGATAATTTTAGTTAGAAATTAAGATTTGACAATACTTTCAATATTTCTGGATATTCTTCCTATTATTGTTCAAATGAATATACATTTAAATTACTTTTATAAGTTATAAAAAGGTTTTTTGTAGAACTTTTTTCGAATTTAATGTTTGATAGATTTCCTAAATTTAACAAGATAATTTTGCTCTTGTTTTGTTCAAAATAATATGACTAATATATGAAAAATATTGAATAGTTTGATTTGAACAAATCAATTAAATAGATTATGAGACTGTAAGGAAACAGCTTTTTACTAAGTTTGTCCTAATTTTGTCCTGGTCAAATTATTGTTCATTATTTAGGTATATATAAATGATAATATGATTAGATATTGATTACTAGAGTCCCCAAAAAGACTTATTTTATTTTTCACTTAAAATCTTAGATATAATTAAAAGCAAAACAAATGATAAAAATATAATTAATTTACAAAAACTATACTAAATATGACTTTAAATTAATTGAAGAGCTATTCCTTCCATTGAGTTATATCGATATCAGGAACCTCATCGCACGGACGGATCGGATCGCTTAATAAAACAAATTAAATTAAATCAACTCAAACAATGAGGAGATGAGTGGACCTACCTATCGTCAGTCATCTGAAAGACCTTCGAATGAATTTCGGCAAAATTGTCGCCATTTATGCAAATGATTCGGGAAAACAGGGTTTTGCGGATGGCCTGCAGTTGACCTGAAATCACATCACAATTCAAAATCAATTGTTTCTAAAGTAAATGAATATCCAATAAAAATGCAAAAATACTTACCAGAGGTGAACGACCCCTCCTGTCCCTCGTGTTCGAAGTAGAATCGATCGCCATATTTAAGATGATTGAATTGAGTCCCTATAATACACGCAAAAGTCGGGCCCACAATACCCCCAGGAAGGGGTAGTTCTGATATTCCACCCGAAAACAAGTCAATGTCATCGACGTGTTGGTAGTTATTTTGGAAGCGCTGCCTCTGAGAGGTCGGCATATACTGATCCAATTGATCAAAAGTCCTGATCACCTGAAAAGTGTAGAAAACAATTCCACAAATGAATCGATTGATTGAATATTGAATTAATGTTTGTTTACATCATCGAAGCAAAACTTGAGATATTGTGTATAACCGGGAACTCCATGATCGCGACCCCTCTGTATATTCATTGCCGGCAAATCCGAGCCCGAGAACTGTCCTTTGGTCTGATATAAATGATTGCGGAGGTCTCCGTGACAGAACGGATCAAATCTTTGGGCACTGCGTCCCACCAGACCTCTCAAAATGGAATCCATTTGTCCTGATTTCAGTCTCGTCGGAGTGAAGAAGTTGTCGCCCAACATGAATGAACTCTTCTGGGAAGGAGTCGATGAACTGATTAACGAAAACCTTCCGTTCACTATGGAGTGGCCAAAACGGAAGGCAGCGGTCGAGAACTCACTCAAAATAGAGGGATCAGTGGCGGCGTCATAACGAGTGGTTCCCGTCTTTAAGACATTGATTTTATAGAATTGCATTACTTTTGGTCCCAAAACTATTGGCAGAAACTCGTTATACGTAATCATTTGCATCTGTGCGCCCACTATTCGCCTGTTCCACAAACAAAAGGTTAATTTGATTGAAACAATCAGAAATCAGGCGATTCTTAATAAAGACCTCGATTCTTGGAAGACTCTCTCCCCTTCCCATGAAGGGTTTAATTGCTTGAGAGCTGAGGCAACCCTATTGTGTTGTCTCATCTGTTTAGCCATTAAGTCATTAAAACAATTGATTAGATTTAGATATTAATCAAAGAAATTAACGAAAAATGTTTTGATTCTTATCAATGAATGAATGAATGAAAGCCAATTATTTTCATAAATATAGCCCAAAGCAATCCATTCAACTTGACAGAGCTCTTTTAGGGCAATTAATGTTATCATCATGCTAAATTAATTTTTAATTTTATTTAATTCCCACTCTTTTAGCTATCGTTCATCTGATAAGAGAGTCTTAAAATAGCAGATATTACCCAAAGTGTATGCAGTGCTGTAAGTGCCGGGTGTTGGTTGACTCGGGAGTTGTCGCCAGCCCTAAAACATGGTCTGTTGGGTCGACTGCACTGATCATTCAATAAGTTATTGCTTTGCGGTAATATTGGTCTTCGATTTCTATCAAAACCGACAGACAATAGACCTGAGAGTAAAACGATTATAGAATTGTAAGGAAGGGTTAACTAAAGGGCATTCATACCGTCCTTATCTCTTAAGGCAAACGTTTCGTTAAGAGTATTCCCATAAACATTGGAGGCGTCGATAAAAGAAGTCAATTCATTCATTTGAAGTCTGTGTCCAGTTTTACAGGACTCGCAGGGCATCGAACGGACAAAGTTTATACACCTCTTTCCCATCCGAGAGAAAAACGAGTCGTTTGGAGGAATAGGTATTTCAAAGCAATCCGGATGAGTGGGTCGCGGACAGCATTGGATACCACCTGTGCGTAGTTGCGTAACAGGAGAAAGGGATATGTCGTGATCTAAGAACTGCCCGAATTGCATCAGCATATGAGAGAAGTTGGCGCTCACGTCCTCCTGTGGGTGAATAGTGACCGATAGTATACGAGGATTTGGCAGCGGTTGACCCGAACGCGCTCTTCGAGGGGCGGACACACCTAATATTCGGGTTTTGTAATTTCAAAGTGATTTTTAAAACTTGGGGTAGACTTACCATCAGCATAGTCGGGGTCTAACAGTCTGGCGACACATTCAAACGACTTTCCCCAGCGGGGGTTACGAGCGTTATTACAACTGCCGTCTTGAGTTCGGAATCGGTTTCGATTGCATTTAATTGGTTGTTGGGAGCGACAGGTCTGCCGTTTCCGACGAATCAGTTTATGTGTCTCAACATTTGAGTCTTTTAAGGCAATCACTTCATCTTTGCTCAGACTATGACTGCACAGAATAAGTTGAGTAAAAGACTTAATAATTATTAGAGAACAGAGAATTACTTATTTATGAGATGTCGCGACACTTCTTCAAAGAATCTTTGATTTTGATAGAGTTCTCTCAAATACTCCTTGTGTTGGGAAGGGATGAGATGTCTGGCGGTGTCCGATATCTTGGTTGTGTCGATGTATATCCCTTTTGAATCTATTTCCTTTTCAATAGCTTTCACTTCATTGGTCTTAGATTCTGCTCCTTTCAGAGCACTCTCGATGTCATTATCACTGAAGGAAAGTTGAGAGCACTTCCTTTCGCTATCAAAATGCACTAAAATATCTTCACTACTCTTCTTCTTCGTAGAGTTGGAGGAACCGAAAGAATAATCACAGAATTGGCTGAAGAAAAGTCGGGAATCACAGAGGAATTGAATAAATTGTCTTCAAATAAATCCATTGAATACTTACCACAAAACAAGAAACAAATAAAACACTTTTCTATTCATTGTTTTGATCTTTTAGTCGAAGAATACTTTGAGACAAATTCATGCGAAGAATACTCAGAGATAAACGCATTTCACACAACAGACACACAAATCATAAGTCGGTTGAAGAAAGTTAAGAGTTGTGTGTCTTAACTGTTCTCTCTTTATATGTCATGACCACAGCCTGAGTGCACACAAGTATTTGTTATTCAAACGTCACACTAAATATCCAAAACTTTTTTAACTATTATTTTAATACAAATTTTTTTTATCTTTAATTGAAGTCAATATCAAGACTTGAAATCACAATTCAATCAAACAATTGTTGGCGTCCTTTACCACCCGATTCCAGAATATGACTAAACTCTCCTCAATTCAAATAAATAACAATAAGTTATACTCTATTTCGAGTCTTGAGATACTTCTCCTCATTGATCATCATTTTGGAAGAAAAGCCGAAACCTTAAAACACTTGACTTTAAATTACTTTCAATGTCTTCAATGAAAAGGAAATCAAAGAATTATTGTCTAAACTGAAGAAATTGATTGCAATTTATGTTTCAATAAATTCAAAGCAAAAGATAATTCAATTCAATACCACATAAAACATTTGTTACAAATTCATTGTCAATGCTATTGAAAAATAATATAAAAAGATAAGTCTTTTATTCATTTCAATGATAAGTAAAAACTAAAAACTCAAGAATTTATTAAACTTTTAGTAAATTATTTATAAAATTGTTTTAAAATCTAATGAAAAATACTCTTAAGACTAGTTTAAGACTAAAATATGATTAATATTAATGAATAAAATTAGGATTAAAAACAATTCTTACGGAATGGAAGACACAAAAAGAAGTGAATCGAAAACTTAACACAAATATTAATGTTATTTATAAATCCTGATGTCGTGTCTGAGGTCTGGACAGGAGGCGAGTGGTTTCGTTAACTAATCCAACAAATGCTTTAACCATAAAACAAATGCAGAAAAAGAGAAATCAAAATTCAGTACAACTTTTCTCAAACACAATTCAAAAGTAAAGATAAGAAGAGACTTAAGAATCGTTTTTAGGTTTGATAAACGTTTTTCTGAGACCTGAATCCGCGAGACCGTAACCAAAGTTCCGATAGGCTCTCATCAGTTGCATGAATAGAAATATGCGGACAATCACTAGGGTTATGGCCGCGAAGAGGCACCCGTAGGACAGGAGTAACTGCTGTGAGGGACAGGTACTCGACACGAAACACGAGCGCAAGAAAATGAACTGAAATTATGTCCAGAATTATAAGGATTTAATAATTTATGTGAAAGTCTATGAAACTCATGAATAACTATAATGAAGAAGAAATTGTATAAAACTCTCATTCAATTGGATATTATCTCTGTTTGTGTCCTAATTTGTGGCTTCAGTTGAATGGCATTTGTTTTATAACATTATTTCTCTCTTTCTTTGTTTCATTTTATTCATGAATTGTAGTGAAAGTAATGGGAATGTAATTCAATTTCTTATGATCGGTGGCTCACCTGTAAGGGCACCCACAGGAGCGATACTGTGCTCAGGCCTACGAACAGTAAGAGACAGCACTTGACTTCCTTTAAAACCTGCATTTTTAATGAAAATCAAATCATTGAATTATTTATTGAATTAAAGCTTTGGTTACTTTAAAATTGAAATTTTCAGCAAAACTTTTACAACAGATTTTAATTACTTTAGAAGAGAACAGTAGCTCAGGATTGCATCAAAATCAGACATTTAATGGACAGTTGGCTTAATTAACAACTCTCTACTCGTTTGCATTGAACTTTAGACCTTGAATATGGGCTAAAGATTGTATAGGATTATATAATTCCTCTATAATTAGGATTAAAAATTGGTATTAATTCAGACATTAAATTGTTGTCAATTAATGTCAACTCTTTTTATGTGAGACTAAATTCAGGACAAAAGGAAAACATTCCTTAAATCAGAGGATAATTTCATTTTGAATCAATAAATAGTAAAAATTTGTGCCACTTTTAAAACTCAGGCAAACATTAAGTTTGTAAAAGAGTAGCAAGCACATGAATGCACATAAATGCACATACAAGTTGTATGATACAACCACATACAGGCATATAAACCATGTATTTCAAAAGCATAAATCTTAAAGGCGAGGATGTACTGGGAATTTATAATATAATGGAAATGGATTTATTACTAATGGAAGAGTCAGGAATCAAGTGATTTCTATTGCGTAAGGAATTTGAAAGCACAGCACAAAACGGCATAAAAAGCGAAAGCATTTCAAAGGTATTTGAGTGAAATTTGCGAAATTAGTGATAAACTAATGTTTCGTGCAATTAATGGCCTAATTCTGTGCAAAACATTTTTTTACAAAAACTTATTGTACTCTCAAATGTTGTTAACTCTTGTAATGATATTCATTGAGTTTGGGATTCATTCGCCATTTGAGTCATATTCTGATCACATGTTTTAATCGCAAATAAATCACAATTTAAGTGAAAATGAATCAAAACTAAGAAATAAAGTCCGCAAATATTTATCCATCCCCTACAAGACCTCATTCCTGCCCCCAGTTTTTCTAAGCCCTGACTCTCGTTCCCAAATCTAATGGACTGAATGTCTATTCGAGTGATTGTTAGTCCAAAACAATTACCAAAATAACTTTTCTCAGAGAAAAACAGATAAAAACCACTTTTTATGATAATTTTCGTAATTATTTCAATGAGTTTCTCAAAACAAGAAGTGATAAAAAGGCCGAAAAATATTTACATAAATAATTAAATAAAACTTTTATTATAAAACATTTAAAATGAAAACTAATTGTAAATACAAAGTCATTGACTAAATAGGCTGTAATTCAAAGACATATTTATGATAAGCTATCATCAAACGGCACAACTCTTTCTTCAACTCAATTGAGAGCACAATAAGACATAATTAAAAACAATTTTTAAAAACAGATATTATTTGCAAAAACAAAAACTATTGTATTGTTTCTCAATTTCGTGAGACATTTGAGTCTAATATAGTTTTATAGGTTTTCTCGGATGAACTCAAAGACTAAACTCAATTGGATTTTATTCAAAGCGGAAATGTTTTTCTTCAATAATTGGAGAGAAAGAGAAGAAAATCAAAATTATTTAATAAAAACAAATTTTGGGAAAAATTTTCATGTTTTTTGAGATGTGTTTTGAATTATAAGAAATACTCAGAGATTGTAAAATAGATTTTTAAATGCATTATAGAAATGATTTGTTAGAAAATCTTTGTTTTAAATTCATTGATAACGAGTGGTGTGAATGGGTTTATGAATGAATGGCAACTCTCCTGAAGAGTCAATTGATTTATCATATGAAGTGTCAAAGAGAAGGCTTTCCTTATTAATAATATTTTATGTTTTGTTTGTCTTATTTTAAAGTGAAATAAATATTATAATAATAAAAGTAATAATCATTTCATTTGTTGAACTGAATGTCAAATATCATTGAAAACTATTATTTTCAGATCGCATGCAATCCAATACTTAATGGCAAAGGTTTGTCCAAATATAGACTCAAATGAAAGAGATTATCATTGAATCAAATGTCTTAACAATAAAGTGATTGAATAAAAAAACATTAATAAAAACTGTTTAACAAATAACAAAGAGATCATTGCTTTGGATGAGGGATAAGAGCAGAGAAAGTATTGAAATACTGACCAAACATTTATTAAGCATTAAATGAGTTCTTAAATGTTTTGCTGCTTTAATTCAAAGAGGATTTAATGACTGAATTAATCAATCGATAGCTTACAGCGATTTTGCCGATAACCCACTGAATGGATGAATACGTGATTATAATCGATAGTACGCTATACTGGGGAATGGGAACGTCCACTGAAACACCGATATTGAATAACCCGAAACATATCTGTAAAGAGAATCAAATGAAAAACAAATAAAAATAAAATAAAAAGGAATATAAAAACTAATGTATTGTCATTTCGTGTTTTGTGAGCAAAACCAAAGGCCTTAATGAGTGATCAGTGGTGATCAAGGCTAATTATTGATCAATATTTGTTCTAACCATGCAATTTTATCAGATGATTAATGAAATGTAATGTAAATTTATCGTTAAATGCCTCAGAAAAGTAATATTCTTAAAAGTTTTCTCAAATAAAGAGAATATTCTGTAAATTCAGTGAATTCTGGTTTTGGAACGAAAGAAGTGAGTTATAGAGAAAATCGATAAAATGTTATTCTGTGCTCTCAATACAGAATATATTGGACTATATTGGATCAGCGCGAGAATATTCTGGTCGATGATGTGCGCACAGGCATCACAAGACCTGTGCCACTCGATTGTGGAGTTGAGTTCACTGAAACAGCATTGAAAGTGTTGGCACAAAACAAATCAATACTCAAAATAGAGAAATATTTTTGGATTCAATTCGATTCGAGTCTATCTTCTAATGACAAGAACCAATAGCCAGGTATGTCATCCCAAATGTCTTTCCATCAATTAATTAGATTTAAATCAAAAGATTTTAATTATATTTAAAGTATGAATGTTTGACAAATCTGACAGATTTAGGATAAAATGTTTCTAAATATAAGTCTAGAGATACCGCTCAGTCATATAACATCCCCATCCAAATAACACCACAGAGTCTATCGATTTGGAAATTTCCTAAACTTTCAAAGTATTCCCAAAAATATATGATTTTTAACGGAAATGATGTTGTCTTTGAATCTTTAATCAAATAAATCCATCAGATTTTCAATATTATTATCAAAAGAGTTAAATATAATCCCATTTATTATGAGATTATGTTTTAAAACGAATCATAAAAACGTTAAATAAGTCAAAGGATTAACTCTTTAGCCAAAGAAACCTGATTTCAAACCAATGGTTCAAACAAATCATTTGTTATTTTAACGATGAAACCAAAACATTGTAAAAATATGTGTGAATTAAACCATTCTTTCAGACAATAATCAAAGGGTTTGTTATTCAATGTCTTCAGTTTAATCCAAAATGTTATACAATGCATGTGATCCAGGTTTGTCTCATGTTTAACCTAATTCATAATCCATACATTCACGCCCTAAATTCAAAAGTCTTGCACACCCTGATTGTTTAAAAAGTTACTCCAGTGATATTCAGGGTACTGGAGCTCAGATGGAAACCCCTAATAATTATTAGGAGGGTTTGCATACTCTTCAGTTACTAATGGGTAGAAAAGAGTGTTGATAAGGATAAGGAATCAATAAGGAATTAAACCAGGATGGAAATTTTTCAAGTGTTCGGGGCTGTACCCCCTGGCAATCATTAATAAAGATTAAGTATCAAGATACTTGCGATAAAAACGGGTGATTAGAAGCGAATAACATTAAAGTGAGAAACGATTACTCCTTATTTACATCACTTGAATGGCAAAGAAATTATCAAAATTACGATAATTTCCAAAACATTCAAATGTTTCTCAACTTTGAGTATAATATAATATAATTATTAATTTGAAGCGAAAACTAATTTAAATAATTTTGAAATAATTTATGCAATACTCTGTGAAAATGCTCGCAAAACATTCATCACAAACATCTTTAAATACTAACCTTTGGTTAGTATACGCTCGGGATTAGCCATTCAACTAAAGCCTGATTAATGGACCAAATAGCTAGATCATTTATAGTATAAATTTTATACGTGAGCGAAAGCTAATTTAAATATGAATTTTAACAAGGTAGCCTCAATTAATCAAATTTTAATTGCATTAAATAGGATTAAAATCTATGAAAGGAATAAAACTGAATCCAATGCTTAGGAATAAAATCAAACACAAGCAGAAGCATAGTTAACAAGCAAACTCTTACTCAAACTGACAGAACATGTTCTTGTAATTGAATTTGAATTTTCGCCTAAAGTTTAGAATATATTTGAAAACATTTATTCAAATCCTTATTACTATTCTTTGAATTCCTCTTAAGTGAAGAAATACTTTAGAAATCAATAATTCCCGAAAGGAATCGATTTTCAACTTTTTCTCTAAACTCTTGGGTTAGGAATGAGTGAAGAATTTCGTTACAGAGCTATGACTTGAATGTCATCCGAATCATTCAAATATGAAATGAGAGAAAAGTTGGAAAACAAACCAAACTGAAAGTATGATTCATCTGCAGAGCCTAAAAAGGGGTTATTATGTGTTAAATCACATGATGTGCGACATTCAAACACTCCTAGAGCAGAGAACTGGGAGGCCAACGATACTCAGCACACAATAAGATACAATATTCTGAGCCCACAATCATTTATTTGATGATTTTTTGTTTGCAAAACCGGTTTTTGCAAATCAGTCTCTTATATAATAAAATGTGATTTTTTTCAGACAATACTAATGGACGCAAAGAATCCTTAATTTTGTTTAAAATTGTATTTAAAATACTTTTGATATTCTTTTGCGTAAACTTTGAAAACATTTAATAAAACTCATTCCAAACTTTAAAAAAAATTCCACGAAATCGATTTGTGGTAATTGATATAAACATGCAAACTATAACATTCATTGCAGAAAAACTATCTTTCAATTTTTAACAGCGGAATAAAGCCCTGAAATATTGTTATCAAAAGTTAAATAAATTATTAGATCTAAACACAGATTATTTTATCAATAAATTGCAAGCAATAGACTAATGAAAATTTCCATAGAATCTAATCTTTGTAAAATTCAATGCTTTAAATTCAGTAATAGTAGAGTAAAAGATGAATATTCTTTGGGAACGAGTCATAGAAAAATCATTAAAGCAAAAAGTTTTTAAAAGACATTGACTTCAGAGTAAACTTTCCTCTAATAAAAAAAACCAGGTTTTGACGTAAAACGACAACCGATAGGACAGACATTAAGTCTCTGTGTGTGTCTGAGAGCGCCGACACATCCTTCTGAATTTGTGATAGAGGCAGGTAAGGGCTCAAAATTGGCGCTCCAGTGAAATGTTCCAGCGCTAGGACTGAACTGAGAAATTAGATTCACGAATAAGAGCTGAAAGAATGCCAATTGGTTTAGGGTTTTATATTAGATATTACGAGAGCGCAACAGAACTGAACGACGAGTACACTCTTCACTATCTGAAGGTCACAATCGGTGGAGAGATTGCAAAATCACATTTCAAACAACGTATACGAATGCATAGTTTGCACGAATGTATTGCTATTACTGTGATATTAGACATTAAATTCATTTGGAGTGAGGAATAAATGACGAATATTCGAGAGATTAGTCCATTATTTTAATCCAATACTTTTGTGAACGGATTCCAAACCACTCTTCATATCATTTAATATATAATATTATTTTTGTTCATTAATTCTGTAATCGATTCCAATATAAAAGTCAAATGAGTTTTTGTGATTCAATCCTTATATTTGTTTGATTTCTGATTCCAGAATACATCCAAAAATGATTACTAAGAATATGTAATAATAATAATAATATATAATAATATAATAATAACAGTAATAATGAGCACAAAAAGATTGCGTAAAGACAAGTGTGGGTCGGCTCCGGACAGGCGTATAAACAATTGTCCTGTCAATAGTGAGGGCATATATGAGGGAGAATTCAATGTTGAGAAGATTTTAGACAAACGAATAAGAAAAGGAAGAATCGAATACTACCTCAAATGGAAGGGCTTTCCTCACGAAGACAATACTTGGGAACCAATTAAAAACCTCAGATGTCTTGAAGTTATCCAAGAATTCGAACGAATCAGAAAAGAAGAGGCAGAGAGAGTACAGAACGAGAAGAAGAGGAAATTGGAACAAATGGCAGACAGGAAGAAGACATTTGGCTTCGATAAAGGATTGAAAGCCGAAAGGGTTTTAGGGATAACACGAAATAAAGACATAATTTATTTGTTAATCAAATGGAAAGGCATTAATGGCTGCGAATTAGTGCCTAATTATGTGGCGAACGTCAAGTGTCCGCAAAAAGTCATCCAATTTTACGAACAAAACATTAAATTCAAATGAATTTCATATGAATTTCAAATGCAATCCATATTTCGCTTTATTTATATCATAGAAAGCATTAAATTATTATTAATTAAGAATTTATTTAAAAGTTTATATCCAATCAAATATTTAATGTTTTTTCTGCTGGTTATCATTCTTACTGTAAATTTATAAATATATGTAAATAAGAGTCAAATAAAGAATATTTTTCAATAAATAAGAAAAATTTCCTGAAATGAGAAAATTTACGTGAATTTACGTGAATACAATTTTTTATTAACCAAATTCAATGACGTATTTCTTATATCATAACCCTTTAAACCAGTTTATGGTCTTCCAGAACATCATTTTTTATTTGATGAATCTATCAAATGATACCAGGATTTCAGGATTTAGTACTGGCTATGCTTTTGTAAATTCTTGATAGAGGGTTATCAAGTTCAAATAGATCTTATCACAGGGTATAATAGTGTTATCAAGTTCTGCAACTCAGCTGTTTTTTTTATTTTTAGGCAAAATGGCAAACCCCTTGGCAAACCCTAATCTTATCGAGCAATAAATATAGTGGGTAACCTAGATACACTGTACTCGTCTAATCGCATTTGACCGGAAAGTACTAAAAACTTGAATAAAAATGTATCAAAATATGATTAACACTTCAATGGAATTAACATTAAATTGATTTGCATTTTAAATCAATTAAAAACAATAGATTCAAATGAGAGCCTAAAAAATTGTTGATCCGAGAGATAACTGAGCAATCGATGCGAATAAATAAAATCTTCAATTATAAACTGTGCAAACAATTTATGCAAAATCAATTAAAAAGCATAAATAGATTTTATATCCAAGTTTTTTGTGGTATATTTGTTTAACGAAAATAAAAATTTGATTTTGATTTACAGCAAAGAATATAAACGCAAAAAATATTATTCACTAAAAAACAAATTAAGCAACAAATTCAAGTCATCTGACATTTAATGCAAATAATTACAAAAATCCATTTCTCTTATTAACATCTATTAAATCTCTCTCTCTCTCTCTCTCTCTC
>JAQIXD010001575.1:0-14225 GCA_034699985.1 Minunthozetes semirufus
AGGCCTCGGCCTGGAACCTGTGTTTTGTCCCTCTAACCTGGAGATTCCAGCCCGGAGCTGGAGGTCTGGTCACACTACTCTGAATCTGAGACAAGTCTGGATTCCAGGGCTTACAATAATTGGATGTTACTATTCATGAAACTTTTATAGACGTCATCACTATTTAATAAATTCTTTTAATTCTTGATCAGAAACGACACGTTTTGTAAACATTTAACGATAAAAAATCCAAGAATTAAGTTTAATTTGTGTAAATACTCGATAAAAGTTTGATGAATAACTGCACAACTAATCTTTTAAGCAAATATTCGAGTAATTAGTTTTGGTCTTCAATTTTTCAGACCGTTCTCCCATTCTCTGAGTAAACCTATAATTGAGTCCTTCAGTTGATTACGAGTATAAATTCAGTGGCGTTCAGATGAAGTAATAAATACTTTTGATTAAAAGGTCAAAAACAATACTCTCTCTGAAAATGGGAAAAATATTGCGCAAAATGTTGGCCAACACTCTGTTGTGTTCTTTCTTTATAATAGATACTATCTCTTGTTGGTTGAGTGCTTACGAAATGGATGTTAATGTTTTGTGTGATATCCCTGATAATTAGAAACTTACCAATTTGATCCTTTACTCATGAATAATTCACCATGATCATTAAACCACTTGAGTCGCTTTATTTGACTCATTAATCTATTTGTGGTTTGAGTGGTATCAGTACTATCAGTATTATTGAGTACTATAATAGTTGGTATCAATTCTTTGAGTATTTCTTTTTTCTCAAATAACAAGTTCTGTCATTTTATTCAATAATAATAACATTTTCATGAATTTCAATACATTTTTAATGATATACAGAATAATTTGTATGACATATGACATGACATGAATGTAATTATTCAAAAATATTCACAATATATGTATTCACAGAATATTTTCATTGATATCCTTTGAAAATAAATTGGTTGCCAACGACACAGACATCGGAGAACCACAAATGTCTTTTCCGTAATTCATTTAAAAGAATAAACTCTTATATTCTTATATTCCTTTCAGTTGTTATTCAAATCTTACAAATTGTATGAAATTATTTTAATTAAAATAACATACGATTCAAACCTTATTTGAAAATATAATACGAATATTATATAAGAATAAGTTATATAATAATAGTATCGATGATTATAATACTGAATATATTTTATGATTAAAATCTATAATATTGTATTGTATTGTAATGTAATGTATGGTATTGTAGTCTAAATATAATATTATTTCACAGAATTTAGAAAAATAAATATCAATGGAATTAAATCGAGAGAAAGATTATCGACATATTTATATCAATATAGAGTTTTTGATTAGACTCGGTGTCCATTTCTTTGGACAGTTATCAGAGTGTTGACTACCTTTTGAATGTGTGTTCCAATACTGTGCGACACAATGGGATGGTTTGGCTTAATATCGTTTGTCTGAAGAGTTGAAGCACTGAATTCATTGCTGATTATACTGTTGTTGTTATGATTCGTATAATTATTGTTATTATTATTGGAAGAGTTTGTCGATCGGCTCTTAACACTACTGTTTCCCAAAGTGACCGAAGTATGAACAGAAGTACCGTTTCTTCTGGAAAGCCTTTTGTGAATCTTTCTGAAGCCTAATGTTTGACAAAAGCCTCGACGAAAGTTAGAGCTACAGATGTTGTATAAGATTGGATTCGTTGCACTAAACATTCAAAATGAGTAAAAACAAAATAAATTTATTAGAAACAGGAATTTTTACAATAAATTAATACAGTATTAATTTATTTTATTTAATAGTATATATATTAAAATAAGATTACAGACCTATTAATGTAGAGAAGAATTCGGCAAAAATATAACAAATTATAGTATCCTTTGAAAGAGAAGCAAAAAATAAGTCATTTTATTCTCACATTATTCTCATTAAAGAGAGAAATCAATTAAATTTTTGTTTTTCTCTGAATTCTCAAACGAATATTTTGTGACAAATAATAATAATATGTTATGACATACCTTCCATTCCGAGCTCATTAAGTCTTTCTTGTGGTACGACAAGAATCCAAAGAGAAAATATACGAAACGGTAATAAACATATAAAAAAGCTGAGCATAACAGCGGCCAACATAAAGACCACTTGCTTTCTGAGCCGCATTTGGTACTGTTCTGATGAGGAACAGATCAGACGGGAGTCCATCACTAAATTTTTGGCAATTAGTCCATAAAGTACTATCAGTATCAGGAATGGCAGAGCGAAAAATGTGATCAGAATTATGAAGAAATACAATGTTTCCAACATTCCCTTCACTCGGCTCAGGCACACGGGAACAGTACTCCCGTCAACGTACTCGGCTTCAGTCAATTCGGTTATGTATAACATCGGAGATGTCGACAAAACAGCGATAATCCAAACGATTGCTATTATTATTATACTATAAAGAGATATATAAATAGATTTGTTATCAAAATTTAAAAAATGAAAGTATTTTCAGTAAAACTTATAAATCAAAGAAACAATATATGACTTACGCTCTGAGTTTTGTACACTTATAGCCGGCTTTTAGTGGTTTACAAATTGCATAATACTGTAATACAAGAGTTTTATTATTCAAAACGTTATTAATATTCAAGTTTTATATATTGTTTGAGATATATTGCATTTTATTGACTCACTCTCTCGAAACTGATGGCGGAAATAGTGAGAATAGAAGAATGTGCGACAACCATCTCTACGAAGGGAACCGCTTTGCCTACAGAATAAGTCAATACATTAGCTCTAAATTATTTGAACAGAATTTGATTTCACTCTAAAAGCAAATCCAATTCGATTCAAAATATTTGCATAAAAACTATTTTATGATCCAATAAAAGATTAATCACTAAATTAATTACATTTTGTTTCCTTATTGTGAGAAAAATAATTGTTATGAATAGAGTTTCTATAAATTAATTTTCATTACAGGATGTTTACTCTGATTTTATAAATTTTCAAATTAATCATGATAAAAATTAATAACTATTTTCTTATATTTTTATTCAATTTTTATGGTTTTAATCTAAAACAGATTTCGAATTCTCAAAATTATCTCAAAATTTAATTAATATTTTCATTTCTCTAATTATTAACTCAAAAGAATAACTCAAATGAGAGCTAATATGAGAACAAAAGCTTTGAAATTAATCAAAATGAATTAAAACAATATTGTGGGCGTTATTCATATTCATATCACTTTATAATTATTTTTGCCTATAATTGTATAGCCTTTTAAGAATTGCTGGTCAATATTTGCAGGTTATAGATCATTATGTTAATCTAGAAAGTTTTATAACAAAAGATAACTTTAGCATTATTTTTGAGATTCAATTTCAGGAAAAATCATATTTTGATAAAGGATTTACTGGTTTAATAATGGTCTACAGAGAAAAAGTGACATAATTTAAAGGTATAGATAGATAGCTGTCTTTTTTTTCTAGAAAATAATGGGAAGAAAAGATGTATTTCTCTGAAATAGTTTAGCTCTTCTTCTCATAAAATAGCACTTAATAGAGACGTGACGTCAGAATAACTTTTAGGTCATTGTTCTGTTCGGATCTCAAATGGATTCGTTTCTTATATAATGATATTCTTCATAAGAAGACTAATGGAGAGGACAAACATATTTTGACTACTTTTCAGTAATAATAAGAGTAATGTAAACGTCTCTCAATTTGAGCCTCAAATCAAAGACGAATTTCTGTTATTTGAGTTAAGACTCAATTCTAATCAATCTTTTATCTCTAATAATCTGATGATAACTCAGAATTTGTTTTTAGAAGTAAACAAAATATTTCGGAAAAATCGCTACATTTTTATGAAAGTAACTGATATTACTATCAGAGATATAAGAGACAGTAATTTGAGTCTATTTTTGCAAAATCCAAACATAAGATGAAATATATCTAAAGAGAAGATTAAAATTTGGTTTCACAACAGTTACTGTCTAGAACTCAAGATAGGGAAATGTTGTTTGAAATGGCGATTAAACTTCTTACTTATTCGTATTGTGGTTATTGAATTCTTTTAAATATTTCAATCAGAAAAAGTGTATGTCTCGACAAAGTGTGTGTCTAGTCTACTAGAGTTCAATATTTGCAAAATAATTTCAGGTATTGCTTTTAATAAAAAAATATGTTGAATCAAATATCAAGAATTGGGTTATAATGCTTTAGCACTAAATCTTATTTTATTAGATTATTTTTCTCTGAATTGACATCAATTATGAACTAATAGTCACTGAATTCTTATGTTTTATCTGATAAAACATGTCTTTTATGTCATAAAGGTTTCAGAGAATAAGTTATTAATAATAATAGTATTGAAGATATTTGAGTGAAATAGTTATTAGTTCTTCAATCTTCGCATTTATTTCGATTTTAATGAAAAATATTTTTCTTTTTTCTTGTTTTCAACAGAATATGTTAAATCAAATCACTTTTAAGACACTTTTAACAGTTAATCGTTAGGAAAGTATAAATTGGGAAATAAGTGAAACGAATGTAATGTGTAATAAAGCGAGTTCTGTCTGTCCTATTGGTGAAGATCTTAGCAAACAAATCAAATTTTTCAACTTCATTGCAATCGATTCCAGAAAACTCATTTTTTCATCATTAAAATGGATTTGCTTTACAGAAGAGAAGAGAAGACTAACTTTTATTACAAGAATTTAATCATTGGTCAGACATTATATCAAAGATATTAGACATTAAAACCATTGCAGACTAACTGATCACTAACTGATCCATTGAACGAGAAATAAATACATATTTTTCTTGAAATATTCCTTAAACTAATCGCTAGTTTGTCTCAGAAATGAAAGTTCTTTCAAATACTATTATATGTGTAATCACTCAGATGAACACTAATAACATGATGATAACCAGAACACACAACAAGATTTCCTTTTAAAACGATTTCAAATTAAAATCTATTAAGAAATTCAAAGTTTCTAAAGAATAAAATTGAACTGGCAAATTCAATACTACTCACTCGAAATCATTATAATGTTAATTTTACAATTTGAGTAAATGAGATTCAAGAGGTTGTGACACACGATAAACAAGAATTTATTCAAAATCTAAATGTAAACAACTGTTACTTAATTTAGAAATGTTTAGCAAATGTGTAAAAAATTGAATTATTTTAGAGTCAAACTGTTTGACATTGAATGCCATTAATGATATAAATTAAAAATTAGAGTTAATTTCGATAAAAGTGTTGAAATTCAAATGAAACGAATAAAAGAAAGTCTCGATTCTATCCCTAATTTAAATTTCAGTCAACTCTCAGTTGTCTGAGAGACGGATCAAAATTTCCAGACGATTAGCACAAGGATTCTCACTAATGACTGAATGCCTCAGTTTTGTCGCTAATTGACTCAAATAAGAGATAATTCATTCAATTATTTTTTCTTTAAAGTAGAATGAAATTCAAGTCTTTGCCCTCAATTACAGATAATTTAGTGAAGTTTATAATCAATACTTTCCTAACATTTAATTAAAATATCGAAATTCAATATCTGTTAGAAAATCATTAAAACTGTCCGAATAAAATTGGTCTTTCACTCTAAATCCTGGTTTAAACAGATTTCACCCAATTTTCGCGTAATTAGTCATTCAATAGGCTATAAATTAGTGAGAATTTCAAACCAATTATTAATTTATAAAATGAAAATTGAATTTAACACAAATTTATTATTTTTTCTTACTTCAAACAAAAAGTAATTTTGAGACCAAAAACACATTTGACTTACGAATAAGTCTCTAATTAAACCCGGATATATTTTTTGGTGATTCTTCTTGTTTTCCAATATTACTTCTATTATTATATAAAAGGAGTCAAATATTAGATTATATCTCGTTTGTAGAGACTCTTTATTTGGATAGGTTTACAACAGGATCCAATTTTGGAGAGATAGTAGATTCACTCCAAATGTGATATTTTTCCGTTTTTAAGACGAATTTATTGGAAAAGTTCAACTATTTTATTCTTTGATTGACTTCAAACTTTCTTCTGAATTGAGATTAAATGTTTTGATCCCTTTTTCTTATTTAAGTGAAAGACATATATTTTTGACATCTCCTTTGTTAGGTTTTTATTGAATTACATTTTTATTATAGAATATAAAAAAGAATATAAAATATTAAAACTTGAAATAAATGTTAATAAATGAATAAAAATATTCATTTGCATGAGAATACGGTAAAAATTCTAAATCAATGATATTTTACTTATTCCGTAATAAAGAGTGGGCAAGAACTTCATTTATGTTTATTTTTGTAGACCCTATAAATGTCTCAAATGACTCGACAAATGGAAAAAATAACACTATCTTTGAGATGAAAATATCAGAAAATTGTATAAAAAGTATTGTTTTTGTTTGAAAACAAGAAATTCTGAATCAATGATATATTAAATGAATATAATTACCATATTTGAGGCAAATTAACGAACGAAGAAAATATAAAAATAGTTTTATATAACAAAACCCTATTTTCTGAAAATTAATTTTCAAAATAATACACAAATAGAAAGAGTATTGTAGTTCTCGTTTTAATTAAGTTCATCCCTTTTGATGGCAATATTGAGTGAACTTAAGTTTCAGTAAAATAAAAGAGAAAATAGTTATTTAAAAGAAACGGATGTTTGCAATAAATCCGAACTAAGTATTCAATCACTGATAAAATGATTGAAAATAATTTGTATGTAAATTAAAACAATTTCATCAATAGATTTGCAATTTATGTAAATATCAATTTGAATGCAATCAAATTACATGTTTAATGAATTCTCTTTATTTTGAAGATCAAAAATTACTAAAAATGATTTCTAATTAAATACCCACGAGTTAGGACCCACGACCTCTTATTAAAGAGTAAATTACGAAAAAAATCGTGTCTCTTATCATAAAATTTGTTAGAATCAATCAATCTATAGCTTTTTGAGTCTAAATGAAGATCAGTTCAGAATTATTAAAAATAATTCCGCAGAGAACTTATGAAAATGCTTTCTCTAAGCGTTTAATTTGTCGTATACTTTAAAAAATAAAAAAATAATTATTCAAATAAATATTCATTCAATATATAAATTTTAGGATAATATGTGAGCTACAGAATAACAAGAATATTTATTCTTTATTTAAAATTTAAAATCTATACTGGTATTTTTTCAAATTATGATCCTAAAATAATATGTCTTGAATTTCAATTTAAATTGCTTGAAAACAACAACCCTAGAGAAACATGATCCATTTTACATCACTGATGGAGAATTATACTGACTCTAATAGGATATTAAGCTAGTGTTCAGTTTCACTTAAATTTTAACATGGTAAATTCCGTGCTTTCCTATATTACTTGAAATAACTTTGTTTAAATTGTATTTTAGTGTGTTCATGGTCAGATTGGGTTTGATGACATAAGATTATATTACATTCTAAAGTCTGGTGCATCGAAACATATACATGTATATACGGTATGTATGTATTATACTTTATAAATAACCGAATAATTCAAAATTTTATATAAATATATCTAAAATGATGATATAATAGGAATAAAAGTTTCCTCTTCATATATATTCTTGATTTCTTATTTTTGTTTTGTCAATGAATTTTTTGTTGCAATAACTGTTCATTTTATATAAAATGTGTTTAAAAAAGAGTGAATTGGCCTCAAGTTATAGGAATATTATTAAGAATTCCAAGAATCGAATTTAATAAAAATTTTATTGACATAATGTCTGGTATGAAATCAAAGTTTGTGCACTTGACCTCTCACTGGTAGTAATTCCGAGTTTTTTCTCGTTGAATCAATTCATTGTCAGTTTATTCACTCTATTTCTGGCTTTTGATCCGAACAGTGAATTCTTATTCTCAGAGCCTCTGATCTGACTTTTAATTAAATCTTAGGTTTTGTTACGTTTGAGTCAAAAGAAAATAAAAGCGAATAAAGTTTTTTCCGTCAATAGAATTATCAATAAAACCCACTCCAACACAAAACTTGGTTTCTTTATTCCAATAGTCTTTTTTTGATTAGATCCAATCAATTGGACTAACCGTCAAACCTCTAATTATCGCTTGAATTTCATTTTGTTTTTCAAAGAGTAATCATCAGAAATGAAAGGCGGCAAACATTTTAAGGAGAGGTCAACACATGCTTTATCGCAAAGGGATTTCATAAAACACAAGAAAAAGGGTTTTCGTGTGATTTTCTAATTGATTTTATCTATCTTTACCCCCATTGTCTTTAGCAAGAAATGGATTCAATGACATCTCATCCATAATCTCCAAAGAGAAGTGGGTAGTCGTGCGAAAAATTCAACGAATCATGTTAGTTTTTATAATTTTATGTAGTTATATTTTATGTATCATGTAGAATATATTGGGCCGATATATAATTCTTGCTATATATAACTGTAGGCATTCCATCCATAATCACTATATGATTATTAAATTATGTTATTGTCTGAAATTTTGACTCAAATTGTAATAATAATTTGAATTTGAATTTCAAATATTCTTTGTATTGAATTGTTTCTCAAATAATAGTATATTTTACTGAAATGTTTATAAATGCTATATCCAGTTAATATTCAGTAAACAGATCGATAAATATAAATATTACAAAATGTTATCTTTTCTTATATTCTGTTTACTCTTTAAGATAAATATTTTTAGGGTTTAATAATTAATGTTAGAATAGACTAACATTGAATTCGATTACAAGAAGTTCAATTAAAATTATTCTTTTATATAGAATATATTGAAAGGATAACCTGATATATTTGTTGAAAAGGTTTTCACTAAAAAATGTTATTTAATTTACATAATTGTAAGCATTGAAAAATATTTAAATAAATTGACCAAACATTGAAAACATGAATATAATGAGAGAACTGTCAAATAGAAAACTTTCTTTGATTCTGAGACTTTGCTTAGTGTCTGACATATGACTAAAAATATGTGAAACTTCAAGAATTTTGATCTCAAAACATCTCAAAGACGACAAAATGCAAACAAAAAGCATTTTTTGTGATGTATTTGTGTTTTGGAAAAATAAATAAAAAGATGTGAATAAACTTCGAGACAACTATTTTCTGAATCTATTAATAAATACATGTATTTTAATAATTGGATGATTGGATACGACCTAAAAATTGTCTCACATTTGCTTTTAGTTTTGAAATGTATAAAAATATCTATAGAGTACTCACACATCCACTCTCCCAAATGCCAAATCTCAGGTTTGGTATGCAATTCGATGAGTACTGTTGGCATACATACTGACAGAAGACAGGGATGAGACATATGTTAGCATTTTGTTAGAAGTTTTGTTTTTTTGCAATTAGTTTTGCAAATCAAATGACAAGTAATTACCGATTAAGACGAGTAAATCAGCGATACTTAAATTGATGAGAAAGAGATTTGTTGAGTTACGAAGTTCTTTGGTCTTAATGACGACTATCGGCACTAACAGGTTCCCAGTGGTTCCCAAAATCAATACAATAATACAGACAATAGTAGCTGTCGTTCGGATATAATATGGAAATTCGAGCGGATTTTCTTCATCTTCTATATTATTGATTTCATCCAATAGTCGACTACAGTTGTCTTCAGCCCACGACAGCACTTGTGTTATGGTCTCGGGAGAGCCGTCCACTATTTGGTTACTATTAGCGTTACGGGTATTCATATACTCATACAATTGCATACACGAAGAGTTGTTTTGTGAATGCAATGCTTCCATTCCTCACAATATTAGTTGACTTCTTTCAGATCAAAACTTTTTAATTCTGATACGACTTTTGAATTCATTAAAGAAATTCGTTTCGAAAACATTTGAATAAATGTTTGACTTAATTAACTTCAAATCACTTAAGACTTGAAAATCAATATTTGTAATCAAAAGTTACTTTTTATAAAGAATTTAACTTTTGATGAGTTGTTTAAAAATATATAACACTTAAACCATTTCATTAAAAGTTAATTCGAGTCACGAATTATATCTTGAATTTTCAAAGTCATTGGCAATCATATAATGTTATGGACTGTCATTACATTTAACTATAGCTTAAAATTAGGCTTATTTCGCTATTTTACTTGCATTCCCTTATAGATGACTTGTCTTATGTTTGCTCTCCTCTCAAGTATTGAATGCTTTCCACTCGATTCCGAGCTCACGATTGTGTGTTTGCGCCAAATCAAGACTCAGTCCTCTTATATTCGATATAACGCCTCCAGAAAAGTACTTCGATTCTATCGAAAATCTTCAAAATTCTGGGAACAAACAAAAGTTTATAAGTAATCACATTTTAAAAGATATCATTTTCTTTAAATTTCAATATAAACAAAATTGTGAATTTAGCCATGCTTTTTTCTTTTTTAAAAATAGGATTATATAAAATATTATGGATTAATAGTTATTATGGGTAATTTTTTTCGAAGGTTTGAAAATTTTGAATTTTAATAATAACAACAATAATCGCATTACAAAATATATTTATATAAGTTTTGTTAAATATTATATAACAAATAAATTGCATAAAATTGTGAAGCCTTTGATCTAAGCGTTCAGAATATTGGAGATATTAATATATCTTCAAAATCATATGAAAGCAAAAAAAACTTTTGTTGAAGAGAAACACTTATTCATGAAATGCATATCAAAAGAATTATTTTTTTCAATAAAGGAAATGAAACATGGTTATCTTTATTTGATTTATAATATTTATTTATTCTATTTATAGTGAAGTGAAGGGTCAAATTAATAATTTTATTCAAATAATAAAACTTTTTTTTTCAACTAAAGAAGAATGTAATATGATTTCCATAATAATAAAGTGTATCCCATTTAAACTCAGGTAAAATCAAATACAAATCCAATTATTATTGTAATAAAAAAAACTCCTGAATATTTAGATGTTTCATAAACTAGAGGACAAAATGTCAGTTTTATAGTTTGAGAGGTTCAATGTCATTGATTTTATAATTTGAAAGAAAACTTATCTGATTTATATCTATAAAACTATAATTATTGTTTTCTTTGAATAAAAATATATTTGAGGAAAAAATAAAGAATAGTTTTCTTAACTAATATGGAGTCGAATGCTCTTAAACGTGACAAAAAAATTATAGATTACATCAAATTGTAATCTATAATAATGTCTAATAATGTGTAACATAAAAAATGTGGTCACTTCACTCAATTATGATTCTTTTCTAAATTTACTTATAAGTAAATGGATTGAATTGAAAGATTTTAATCCTACACATCTGAAAGTCAAAAACTTATTCACCAATTGATTTCCACTGATGAATAATTTATGATATAATAAAAAATGTCTAGTTTACTTTAAATTTGCGATCACTGATTGGAAGCAGTTCTTGCATATCGAGTCACATGAAAGTCACACAAATTTTATTCAAAGTTTATAATTGAAAAGAGATTATTGTATTATTTGTGTTACATATGTATTATCACAGAAATAGTACTATTCAAAGATGTAATCATTGAATGAATATTCTCTTCAAAAAGAGATTTATCTTAGAAGTCACGCGTAAGACAAATTTGACTGATCTTATGTGACTTTTATAGATTGCACTCAATCTTGTTTTGAACAAATATTATTGGGTAGCACTAGCACTAGCACTAGCACTAGCACTAGCACTAGCACTAGCACTAGCACTAGCATGCTTAATTTGTTAGATAGAAAGAGAAAAAGAATTTATTTACATTTCTTCAGAAGTGGTGCTTTGAATTCTAGTCAAACATAACTCAATTTCATGATAAATATAGTTTTCAATTGAATTTCAACCGAATTTGAAGGAAATGATTTGACTTTCTTATAATCAGACAAAACTTTCTGCACTTCGCAGACAATGAATTAAAACTATTTTCCGCAAAATCACAATTTAATTCATTTTTCCATAATTTGATTCCCTGTTCAGACTTAAAACATATTTCAACGATCAATGAAAATAAGAATTGAAAAACTGATCTCCAATTGACTCAAATATTCTTTTTTTTTACTTTTTGTTCATTTAATGTCTTTCTTTAAAAATATATTTATTGAGTGCCCATTCATTCACTCTTCTCTATCTTGAGATCATTTTTAGTTTAAGTTTTCGGTAATTATTGATGTAATATAAATATGAAAGCGATTGTTCACTATTTCTCCTTTTGTGTGCTATTTTTGATAATAAGCCAACATTCAACGAATTACTTAAAATGACCAAATTCAAGATTCAAAATGTATATTAATGTACTAATAAATTAGTAAATAAGACTTCTATTTTTAGAAAGTGGACAGTTGTTTATGGCATTTTATAAGTAAACTTATAGCAGGTTTAATTTCAAAATTTTAATTAATTATTGATTACATTTTCTCAAAGAATTTAATAGTAATATTTACAGTAACTGTATGTTACAGTTTGCAGTAAAACTAAAAAACCAATAATAAATAGTCTTGTTTAACTTTCAGCATTAAGTAATGGAAAGACTTAGATATATAACATTTCATAATTCGTTATTAATATGTTTGTCAAATCATAGATTTGAAATTTTGATTAAAACAAATCACAAAATCTCATCAAATCTTTTATTTCCAATTTTAAAATAAAACTTCTAACGATTTCCTCGAATTAAATGAAGATTTATTTGTTGTTCTCATTTCTAATGTAATGTTTATACAGTAAAACCTCTATTAAAAGAGTCCTATATATTATACAATATATAAGTATATGTCATTTACTCACTTAGTTTTGAATGAATTTTTGAAAAGCGATTCAATTAATTAATGATTAGATTTACTTGTGTTGAGATTCACATAAAATTATTGTTTTTAATACTAAATAAAGAAAATTTTATCATTTCATTTACATTCAAATTAAAGAACCGGATATATTAAGATTTGGTTGTGACAGATCAGTTTGAAAACTTCAATGAAATGAAACCGAAAGAGTATTTTTAAAATGTTAATTATGTTTCACTTAATTTTTTGTGATAAAGTCCTCACTGTTGTTGTAGGGCAGCCCTCATACCACTAAAAATATGAAAAGATGTCATTTTGAGTGATTGTCACAGTTTTGTAGTCAATAAATCAATTAAATACTAATGAAGACATCGATACCACTATTACTATATATTGAGTGGAAATTATTTATATTTATAGTTATTTTTTATATTAATCAATCTTTAGAGCAGTGATGACGTTCCTCATCACTAATGTGTATTACATGTACTATAGCCTACTTCTAATTCATCCTTTGAAAAATTGTATATCTCATACGAGTTTTAAAATTAGACGCCGAAGACTCACAAATTATTACAATTTAATTGGAATAATAAAATTTCTATTAAAATTACTTTAAATAATAAGTTTGTATCCTATTTTAATTATAAGAGTAAAACTGCTCAGCATAATTTTATTCTGCAGAAAACATAGTTCACTAAACTGTAGTGCACATACAGTTTGAAAATGTGTATGTATCAATTTTAAATTTTGAAAAATAATAAGGTCTGATTTGGTCTATGGGTCAGGTATGATGATGGCATGTTAAAATAGAGTGAGAGTCACTTATAAATCTCGAACAATTAAAATCGTATTTTTAATAAAATAGTCAGAGAATAAAAAAAATTGTAAAAATCCCACTATGAATTTGTTAAAGAAATTCAAAATGTGATTGACCTGTCTTCAACTGAAAATAATTTTTTTTACAAAAATTCAAAGTAATTAGTTTTCGAAATTAAAATATATTGACAGTATTGTATATTTAGATTTTGCTGCATAAATGCTAGTAATAGTATGACAAAACGTGTGATTGATTATTTCTCAAATAATGAGAAAGTAATTTTTTTTATTAATTTTTTTCTGAGTTTTGATTGAACAGCAAAAAACAATACATCAATAAATGTATGTACTATTGGGTCAATGTATTGTACATCTCCTCAAGTATTAAATGTTTAAACTTAATAAGATTATAATAAAAAATAATTTCATATGATTAGCTAGTTTATCGTTAGTTACGTATATATTGAATTTCAATTTACAAAATATATTATCTTGATTTCACTGTTAATTAGTAATAATTTTATGCCCAAAGGAGTATTCGGAAGATCACAATTTGTTTCTCAATTTAAGTAATGTTCTACCAATGAATAACTTTGGATATATCA
>JAQIXD010001576.1:0-14202 GCA_034699985.1 Minunthozetes semirufus
GAGAGAGAGAGAGAGAGAGAGAGAGAGAGAGAGAGAGAGTCATTTGTGATTGGTCATTTGACAGTATTTCTCTTATGAGCCTATCATAAGATGAGTGAAACCAAACTCTAATCTCTAAGCGATATCTGGAGAATATGAGAGACAAACTCCAAAAGCCTGACTCCAAAGAGAGGTGAAGGGACTGAAGGCATTCAAATTTCAAGTCAGTTAAACTTAAGTCCTGGAGGCCAAACTGGCAGACCCTACACGCCCTGCCTAACTATTTTGAGCTGTTTTGCAGTAGAACCACAAACAAAGGTTTTCTATGCGTTTTAAGTCTTTAATTTTAGGAACCGATTGATTGTATCATTGATTATATGATTATATTATTTGAAAACTTAATTCAGATTTGAATCAAAATAATGAAAAATGTTTGACTGGTTCTGCAACTCGTGTTCGGGAGAAACTCTCGAGATATCCCAAGAAATGAATTGTCCAAATGAGTCACAAACAGAAGCTGAAACCACAACAACTGTTATGTTGGAAAAGACACCCAACAGAAATAGCAGAAAGAGTCCCAGAAAGGATCGCCAACACTACTCAAGGTAGGTTATCTCTAATTTATCTTTATTTTTGTACTGTTCTCAAAATCGGAGAAATTATTGGTTATTACGATATTTACGATATTTTTTGCAATTATTGGTTAGCATTGCATTGCATTGGAGTTTGTTTTCGTTGAAAACAAAAATAAAAATATTTTTTACAAAAATTGTATAATTTTTTAATGAATTTAATGAAAATAAGTGATCCATTGATTCCATTGATTCGGTTTTACTCCAAATCATTTGATATAATTATATAAAATCAATTAATCTGTTTATTTGAAACTTTTTTGATATAAAAAACAATGCAATTAGAAATGTCAAATGACCCGTCAATCTAGTGGACAGATTAAGAACTTTATTCGCACTGATCTTGAAATTTAAATGTCATTCATTGGTATTATTACATAGTTTTTAATATTGAATAATAGAGACAACAAGTGATTGGAAGTTATATAAAGTGAGTTATGAGAAATTATATGAATTAGAGTCGGTATAAATGTAATAATGACATTGTGGCAGTCAGTCTTAGTCTGAGCGCTTGACCCAGTTGTTTGCCACTCGCTCTACAGACTTGTTGTTCACTCAGCATAAGTGTATAATCGAAGTGAAAGTGCGAATGGTTTGAACAAAATTACTCCCAGTATTCCTCAGGGAATTTCTCTCACTCAGGTAAGTATCACTTAGTGGTCATTATATTTGTTTTGATCTAATCTCAAACGCTTCCGATTGTTGTGAATCAACTTTTGACCCATAAATTTGACGACTCTTTCCGTTTGTTATCAATTGTTTCAATCAATTTAACCGAAAAATTTGTGATAACTCTTCGAAAGTGAAATTCGGTGTCAAATTCAAACTCTTCACTGGATTTTACATTTTTGACATTTCTTTTATTTACCATAACTTATATGAATGATAACAATTCAAACACTTACTTTAAGCAAAGTCCGGTGAAAGTTTTGAATGAACATGCTAAATATATAGTACTATATCAATATCACTGTAACCGTATCACAGATACTATAAATGCATGACAATAGCTGCAAGTTATAGCAATTCTAATAATGTATGTTTTGTGAACTCTAATTTCTCATGTTATCCAATATTCAAACAAATTGTAAGAACAAACAAAATGATGAAAAACTACTCTTCAATTTTTAAAACATTTATTTAAACCCTTCAAAACCTTGGATAAGTTTGCATATTTCTTATCTAATTTAGTCAACTATAGTATGAGAGCGATATGTTTGTACTTATATATCTGTTTGGCCGCCAAATGAAAATTTTTAAGCAAAGTTTTATTTTTGATAATTGTATTCAATTTGAAATGAAATGAATATTCAAATGAAGAGCAAATTTTAAATCCATTTGAATCGATTAGTACTATCCTATCGAGTGTTTCATCTTGTTGAGACTTGCTTATAAACGTGGAAAATTTTTACCATAATGGCCATAATGATACTTCTTGTTGCTCATCAAAAGATAGTAATATGATTGACCTTAAAGTTTTATTTTGATATTAATACGGATTTAGTAGAGATAGACTACATCTCTATACTTAGCGATTGTTTTCGAGTCCATTAAAGTGGTGTCAAATAGTGCTTAATCTGAATTACTATTTCGAAAATTTTCTTCTTTTAGGATTAGAATTAAAAGGATCGATGACATTATAAATGATTCATTTCCGTAATTCCTGTCCATATGATAATCCCTGATTTGCCTATTTTTAATGACATTCCTATTGTACCAAAATAGAAAAGTAGTTATCTGATCTAGTTGAATCTAGTCTGATCCACCAATTTCTTTTATTGGTGAAATCCAAATTTAAAGTAAAGTAAATTCCTTTCACTAATTGAGAAAATTTTAGTGAATATAAGAGGTGAGTCTTAAGAAAATATATTAGTCTAATAATAATAAAAACAAGTCTACCGTTAATTGCCTTGAAATCAAAGTCTTTGAATTAGAGTTAAAGTAATGAAATTGTCGTTTAAAATGTTTTCGAAATTATTTTAATATTTGAGAAAATAAGTCAACAAAACATCGAAACTATGCTTAAAATTATGTTAACAGTTGTTAAGGCTTTCAATGAAATACTCAAACGATTGACTTAATTCAAAATTCTTGACAAAAGTCAAGAGCGAACACTCATTACTTTCTTATTTTAGTTTTCAACCAAATGCTTGACTTTTGCCGAACTAATGAATCTCTTTTTCTTTATTTCTATTCTAAGAATTCTTTCCTTTTATTAATATTTTTAATATAAAAATAGAGTCAATTCTATTGTATTAATAGTCTTCCAAACTTCAAATATGATTTGAAATTATCTTATTTCTCTATCTTTTAATTTGAATGTCAACACTTCCTTCCCTTCATTTAGTGGTTTTCCATAATATGATTTTCTTTTATAAGTTAAGATCAGTTAAAGTATTTGATTCAAAGATAATGAAAATATGAGTTTATAATAATATTTGGAAACTATTTGAGAGATAATACCAAAGTTCGGGGACTAAATAGTGAAATTTCAAATGAGAGATGTAAGTAAGGCTATTGTTTCAAAAATTCTTAAGAATCTAAATTTAATTGAGTTACATGTTTTGAAAATATCCAATATTATTAAGCTATCGTTTTTTATTCAAATCAAAATTCTAGAGAATAAATTTCAGAATTTTCAAGTTCTTTATCTATTATTCCGGTATTTAAAACATTGATAGTAATATCATGTGATGGATTGCAAGGTTAATGTTTGCATCATGATCATATATAATGATTCAAATATTTACATTTGTCATAAAAACTTAATTTTAAATACTCTGTTATGAAGCAATGACTCGAATGAATTAGCATACATTGTATACTTGTATCTTTCATTTGAATTATGTAATCAAACAATAAATAATTAAATATTGGAATTATTTTTGATGTCTTTCATCAACATTTCATTCTTTAATAAATTAGTTTAAAATTTATCGGTTTTTCGAAATGTATTTGTTCATAAAATTTTACATTGATGACTAATTTGAGGTATTTTTAGCCTTTTTATAGAATATTTATAAATATTTAGAATTCACCATGATCCTTATTAGTTATACTTTAATTTTTAAAGTGTTATAAAAAGTTTTGTCAAATAAAATAAATTTGGAAAAATCTAAACGATTGATACAAAGTTTAGTTAATTATAATAACTCTTTTAAATAATTCAATTCTTCGATTCTTTTCGTAATCACTTCAACGATTAACCACTTTATTAAGTCTTAAAGGGTGAGTTTACATTACAAGAACAATTCACTAATTTTACCCAATCTAATCATATGAGCCAATTTCAATCAAGACTAAACTCAATTACTTTTGTTATTCACTTTCATTTAAATTATAACTTTTTTCTTCAAATAAATTTTTTGTGTTTTTCATATATTTGAGACAAATTTTAGTGAATTAAAGAAATTGTTTTAATTTTTTGGATTTAAATATGAAATAGATTTTGATATTACTTTATATCATATGTTATATAAATCCATTGATTACTAAATGATTCTCAACTGAAATGAAAACAAATCGATTTCAGTCAATCGGATGTATTGGAGCGTCAAATGAGAGTTTGGGTCAAATACAAGACATTGATGTAAAACTTTTGGGTGTTTTCCATAGGCACAGCTACTATGCAATCGCCTCCTCAACCACAAAGGGCTGGAAGTCTCAGTTCATTGATCAGTAGTAGTAATAGCGAATTGAACAATTTGAACAAGTTCAGTCTTTACAAACTATGTCTGAGCAGAAGTTCGTTCGAATCGGACAGGTGTGCAAACAGTTCCAGTCATCTGCCAAAGAACTCGAAGTCAGTAATCTTATGTTTTAAATATAATTAGGGGTTAATTAAATGTGGTTTGTTTTGGTGATAAACTCTTCATTTGAGATAATAAGCCATAATAAGAGACTTAAAGCGATTCTAATAAACTTATATTCGTTTATCTTTAAATTCATTGCTTGTGTTTTGTGAACAAATTAGTGATTGACTAATGAATTGAGTAATTAATAGACATAACCTGTGATGTGGTATGACTTCAATTATTACATAACTTATACATTACTCTCAATATATATTACTTAACATAATTAAAGGACTAATTGACTCCATTGACAATTCAAACCGCATTTATTGTCCCCAATTCTCTTATTAACGATAAACCAATAATTTTCTCCGAATTTGACATTCAATGACATAATAATAGTATTAATCAATTAATTTGAAAGAGGTTTTAAAGCTATACTTTTACATAATAGGACGGCAGCCTTTATAGTGACCAGTTCCATCTATGGTCAGCTACTGGTTGTCGTTTGTTTGGCGTTCTTCACGGCAGAGATTGTTACTCCTAAAATACCACTCTTTTACTTCGAGGTAATTCTCTGAGGAAAGTAATTTTTGAAAGATTTTAAATTAACTTCATTTGCAGGGCTTTTATCTTTATTTGTATTCGATAAGTTTGCTGTTTCTATTGTACGTGTATTTGTACTTACTTAACGATGTGCCCAAATTCGATTCAAATCGTGAGTATAATTGAAATTTCAATTAACGTTCAAATATGTGAAGCGTTTCAAAGTAAAGGAGTTCAAGGATTGCATTGATTTTAATGCTTTTCTATGTATGACTAACTCAGGACTCAAACCTTCAAACGGAAAAAAATGTCAGAAAACCGGAGAAACCGATAGATCTCACGCTTCAATCTTTCTCCGCATCGGTGGTATTGTATTTGGATTAGGAGTTATGGTTTACAACGGACTAGAATTTGGCGCATACTTTGAGATCCCTTACGCTTCTCCCTGTTATTCCATACTCTTGGGTAAAGTTTTAAGTTTTAACATTCATTTAAATAAAAGCTTTGAATATAAACCAAATGATAACAAATTTAATTGCATTCAGGAGTTAATCCCATACTTCAGGCGACGTTTACTTTCGCACAAATGTATTTCATTTTCACGTATTCCCGACTTATGATCAATAAATTCAAACTCATTGCGAGATTGGGTTTAATGCATTTGGTCGGAACCAATTGCTGCGTTTGGATCCGTACTCTCGGAAAAGAAACTCTTCACGTAATGATACACAAATTCATTCATTTATTTAATTTGATTCAATTATTAGGAATTGAAAACCGGAACATCCCATGCATTTCTTGAAGAATTGATTCTTCCTCTGCGTAATCAGAAATCGCGTTCAATTCCCGATAATTTGAGTGAATCCTACACTAATATCACTCCGACTACAATTGATAGGACTAATCCCTGTCAAAAGGAGAATATAATGGGAACCATACTCTCTGATGCGTCGCCCTATTTGTACCCTTTCATTGTGGAGTATTCCTTAATTGGGGCCGCATTTCTGTACGTCATGTGGTCTACAATCGGAAGAGGAAAGCGAAACAATCTGTGCAATGGAAACGACAATATGTCGAACCAAACCTCAACAATAAGTCCTGGTCTGCAAATTGATAATCTGAGCACAAGTTCGAGCAATACTTATAGTTCGAGTTCTCCTGCGTTTTACAGTTGTCTCGGATCCAGTAAAGGTATGTTTCATAATATCTGAATCAAAGACTATGACTAAGTTCTCAATAAATGTCAATTTATTCATTAAAATAGGACTCTTCAGTGGATTCTTGTTTTTAGCGATTTCCGTCACTTCACTCATCATTTTCTTTGTTTTGGTTCATAACCCAAACTATAAATTAATGGCGACTCTTATCAGCGATATTTCGCATTCAATTATTCTGATTCTGAGCTGTATTGCCATTCTTGTGGGTTTTCTCAAAACAAGAAAATTAAAATTTCAACCAGGTACACTTTTTATCCACTCTATTATTATCACTGATTATGGTTATTGTATTCCAAAATGTGATTCATTTTTCACAAAAGTTTTGGAATTTTTAAAACTTTATTTCAATTAATTGTAAATATTTGTATATTTTGCTAATAATGAGTGAAATTGTGATTAATTTTAATAATTGTTTTAATGAAAGGTATATCAGAGACAGCAGATGGAGGTCTTCGCGATTTATTGCTTCGAATCGCAGCGTTCGGTCTCTACACGTATTCCTTGTTTGGAGTAATCGCCGGATCCATGGAATTGAATAAACTGCAGAACTTGTTAGTCCTCGTAACGAGTACTCTCACAATAATCCAGGTCTAATAAAATGCTAAATAATTTTCTTTCTTTGTCTTCAATTGAGTTTTGTTTTGTTTGTTAGATAACTCTTCAATCGTTATTCATATCAGACGTTGTCTGTCGCAGAAGGAATAGCCAGAAACAGCCGGGAAGACAGTTAATAACATTCCTTCTGATAAATAATTTAACGCTTTGGATAATATATACGTTTGAAATGCAAAAAGTTGAGGCATCACCCGTACAACTCGGAGTTTATGGCTTTACTACTTGGGCTTTGATTTTGCGAATCACTCTTCCCTTATCCATATTCTATAGATTTCATTCGGCCATCACTTTCGCTGAAGTCTGGAAAAACTCTTATAAATTCTAAGACTAAATGTCTGAAAACCTTTTTATAATTCATATAATCATTAATTCATTTGTAAATTGAATCAAAAATCAAATCATTTGTAACTTAAATGCCTCACAATTCACATAATATGTCATTGAATTTGAATCCCATTTTTGAATCATTTATTTTATTTGTACTTCATTTGAATGATTGATTAAAATTAAGTTAACTTATCGTTTCATTTATCAATAAATTAAACAAATTTCTTATTTTATATTAAATAAGATATTTTTCTCATAAATTGCAATCAAATTGAATTTAAATTACATTTCTTCTCATTCATATCCATTGGTCTTTATTTTGGTCTAAATTTTCATAATTTGTTGATTCTCTTCGATTAACGATAGAAAAACATTGCAGTTATCATTCCTATACATTAAATACAAAATATACTATTATTATAGATTGTGGTTGAAAAACAAATCAAAGAGACTTAAGTTTTAAATACAATCATTTGATAATAATCATTAGTTATTTAAAATGCGTGGTCACCATTGGACAGCCCTAAACTACTAAAAATCCCATTAACTTAAATTATGGATTTGCTTTTATATTAGTTTGATGTTAAGCATCTATTAAATAGTTTGAGCCAAATATGGTTCATCTTCTCAACTGTATGGTTGAACTCTGAAAATGCAAATCATGTATTACTGATATTTACTGAAGACTATAGGAATGATTGCATAAAACTAAAGCACAGTTATTGTGAGTTACATATTGAGGTAGTTTTCATGACATACCCATTACAGACATGGTTCCAACGATACAGAAAGAATAGAACCAACCTAGTTTATTGATAGCTATCTCAACTATAACAGCCCCCAGAACTCCAGTCACAGCCTTTAGTATAAATAGAGAACTACATTAGAAAAAAGTCAATTTCCATAAATTATAAAAAAGGGTAATAAACATACGGGAGCTGTAAAAAGCATTCCGTAAATGGTGTTGGCGTGAGTCGGGCCATAAGTGTTGGCCACAACCGCCGGAAATAATGCAAATATACCAGAAAACGAGAAAAATATGATTAAAATCCAAACCATAAAAAACACTTTTCCTAAGTTTGATGTCATTATTAAAGTGAACATAAATACCGATAACATAGCGAACAGAATAACGACACAATTCTATGCAAATTTTAAACGATTAAAATAGAGATACATTATTATTACGCTAATGGAAACCAAGTTTACTTTGAAATTGTATTTATCCATTAATTTGCCCCAAAATATCCTTCCGATGGCATTAAATATTGAGGCTAATGATCCGACTAATGCCAAGTAGTGGTCGTCATATTTCAAATCTATACCAAAAGGCTTCAAATGAATTATAATTTCAATTATAACTGATTTTTAAATATTAATAACTTATTTAACATTTAATACCTTATATAAAGTATTGATGAATTGTATGGTCTGATTAGCAAGAGCAAACATTATCCATAAGACATAAAAATTAGAGAATTTCAGGGCATTTCTGGGCGTTATATCAGAGTGTCTTTCAGAGGCTTCTAATATGCTTTCCGTCAAATCATTTGAGTCATAGCCCTTCACTCGGAATAAATATTTTTCAAATAATCAAATAGTTTTCAAATAGTTTTTAGTACCGAAACATGTCTTTCAGCGTCAAAAATAAAGGCGACTCCAATCAATTGAATCACTCCATAAATAAGACTCAGAATAAGGAAAATTGGCGGAACTTTTCTCAAAATTGAATTTCTCACAAAATAACTGAAAGCGAAGGAATGCCAACAAATTTTTAATATATGGTTTGGAAGAGCAGCTCTACATTTGCATACATTGATTCATCGTCTTTAGGAGAATAGTTGTTGGGATTCAAGTAGAGTGTCTGAACTTGGTCGAATATTAGCGCTCCGAGACCAAAGCCCGCCACAGTTATTCCCGTAACTATTCCTTTGTTCTTTGGAAACCACTTTAGAGGCAAAAGAATACGATTTAGAAGTTATGAACAATAAATGGCTTTCATTTGAAGTCAATAAAATTGTGTCATAACTTCTATTGGAATCATTTTCTCAAATAAATGTTATTCACTTTATATTCTCAAACTAATCGAAGAAGTTACTCGAGTAGATCTACTCAATCTATTTCACATTTCATCAAGATTAAACTAGAATATCAGTGAATTATAATTGAAACCAATTATAAGAGTATTTTTCAAATCTTTAAGGGTTTGAAATAATTTGGAATTTCTTTCAATAAATTCAATTCGACAGAAGGTTCGGGTGAATTAGGAAATGTGTAGTCATATGAAATATATGAGGCTGTGCTGAGGTCACAAATTTCGGTAATTGTAATCAAATTATTTGAGTGAATATCATCGATGACTGCCTTATATTCATTTGGGATTACTTTACTTTCATAGCGTTGACTAAAGGCGAGGCGTAGGCCAGACCTGAGCCGATTGCAGGCATCAAACCATAAGTGATAACAACTAACAAAAAGCTCGACTGAACGCTGAAATAAGTCAATGCAGTCGAAGCTCTGAAGGAAAAGTCAAACAAAGATTAGGTTTATATTTGATAAATAAAAAAAGAAATGTTTCAACTGTTACGTGAAAATAACACAACCGATTGCACAGGTAATAGATGTGCCAACTCTTCTGTCGAGAATACCCGCAAAAAACATTATTATTCCTATGATTTACGAAAACAATAAATCATAATATACTGGAAATGAAATGAAATGTTCAGTCATTCAAATATTTTAACAAAAATCAAAACTATTTTTCTTTTTCTTATTATTTAAAACAAAACCATTTCTTTTCAACAGATTTTGTCTCAAAATATATCTAATTATAAATATTTTGAAGTCATCTGAAGACAAAGAACTTGTCCTTCAATCTGTTCTTAATCCTTAATTCCAAGAAATGTTTTCTTGACCTCAATAGATAGGACCCTCTCCTTTATGACCCCAATAAACCTTTGTTAACCCCAAATATAACCAAAATGCACACACTTTTGAGTATGCATTCAGTTTTACTTTTACTTCAGTTCACATCACTTTTATACAGTTTTACTCCATATTTTATACAGTTTTCAACACTTTTAATAAATCAATAGATTTTATGTATTTTTCAAGAATTAAATAAAGTAAAGTTCTGTTTTACAACAAACTCCGGCTTCATTTTGGCGCAGTCGGTAGGATCACCGCATCGGATCCACATCTAACGAAGCCCCGAAACCCTATCTTCAGAAAGAGAAGGTTTCCCACAGACGATATCTCGTCTTCGGGACTAAAGATAGTCTCTACATCGGAACCAGTGTTCCCCGTCTCAGAAGCTCTCGTCGCGATCCAACCAGCGTTGGTCACAGGACTTCACAGGACCCCGACAAGTAAGTGGAAAACTTATGTCCAATAATTCGAGCCACAGAGGAAGAGTTACATATAAAAGAGAAGAAAGACTTCCCTTTTCACAAATAACGACAACTTCGCAGTCAGTACTGCGTACAAGTTTCTGCCTTAAGAAAGGTATCATCGCGTATCAGACCGAACAAAATTGTCCAAACAAAGATAGACCACGATCGCTGGATTCACAAATTCTGCAATCATTATCTTACGTTCAGGACAAACACTAAACCCCAATATGCCGAACTCGGACGATGGGTCGACATCTACACAGGCTTCCCAACACACAAATCGCGCACTGTTGGCGAAGTATTCAGGCCAGAAATCAACCATCAAAGTCGAATTATGGCTCAATCTTTTCGAAGTTGAAACTTTAGGCAGAACAGACGACGAGCGCTTAGTTTTACTAATGCGTTATGTTTCGGATGACGCACTCAACTTCTTCGCATCGGATATTGCTCCCAAAATGGACACACTTTCATGGGCGGACGCAAGAAATCTGATGACAGCACGCTTTGGAATTGCAATACGACATCCACTTGTCGAAGCAAACAAACGATTTCTCAAATACACAGAAAGCATTCAAGAGTATTATGAGGACAAACTCCGTTTACTCCGCTTAGCCGAAGTCGACGATGACGCCGCAATCGCACTACTCACAGATGGTGTCCCGCACAACTTTAAAAATCATTTGGCAGTATGCTCTGCTGTCACACCCGTCGATTGGCTCAAACACGCCTTGAGGCTCGAAGCCAATTTGCGTTCACACCCTTTCGCTCAAAAAGGGAAAACCCGTTCAACAGAACCCGCAATTGGTCTTGTCGCCGAAAGCGATAAATACACAAAACCCAAAGTCTTTAAATCGAAACCGGATACACCCTGCAGATATTGCAAAGAAGCAGGAGAAACACACTTTCACTGGCATCGTGACTGTCACCGCCGCAAGAAAACAGTCACTTTGACCCCTTCAGAACAATCAATGGTTTCAAACAAATCAACACTTCGCTCCCGACTTATACAGATTGGGTGCAAAATCAATGGCCGCAATACACGTGCAGTTGTCGATACGGGCAGCACTGTCACAATCATCTCTGGTCAGTTCGCTAAACGTCTTCGACTCAAACCGCAGCCAAACACAGACGCAATCATTTATCAAGTCGAAGGAACTACTCGCACAACTGGCACAGCCATCACTTCAATAACAATTGGAAAGGAAACCCACTCTATCGAAGTCAACATAATCAAAGGTTTCATTCACGATCTTCTTCTTGGGCTCGACGCTGGAAAACTATTTAATCTTCAGGTAAATTTGAAAGATAAACTGGTTTTCCACAATCAGGAGACAGGAGAAGCAATCCAATGTCTATCAGCAGTACCTGATCCGCTAAAATCCCTAATTACCAAAAATTCCAAAATCTCCGCAAAGGAAGATAAGGATATAGGGAAGGTTACTACTCTTAATCACCACATTAGACTAAAGGATCCAGATCATCCACAAGTTGCTCTTAGGCCTTACCGACATTCCCAAGTCGACCAAGCCGAGATTCGCAAACAAGCTGAGACAAACTATACAACTTCTGAAATTGAATATTTGGAAGAAGTTGAAGCCGTCGAACACTTTCATGTCTATCTGCATGACAATTGCTTTGATGTCTTAACCGATTATTCAGCACTTCAGTGGCTCTTCTCAATCAAAAATCCGACTGGACGACTTTATCGCTGGTCAGTCAGGCTATACCTAACAGTTCTAGCCCTATTTACCCAAATCTCAAGAATCAATGGACTTCCCAAGATCCTTATAACGGATCGCGGAACCAATTTCACATCTAAAGAGTTTCGCCGTTTTATTACCGAAAATAAAATGGAACACAGGCTCATCAGCCCATACCATCCTCAAGCAAATGGATTGGTAGAAAAGGTAAACCACACACTAATGAATGGTATTCGACTCGCACTTCTCGAAAACCCAAAGAAGAAGTGGTCAAACCATTTTGAAAAAGTCGTGGCCGATTATAACAGAACGCCACATTCAGCCACAGGTTTCACTCCACAATTCCTGCACTTTGGTCTGACATTTCCGACAAACGTGTCTTCTGAGAAAAATCGCATTCACCCGATCCGAAGCCACGAAATTAAAAAGGAAATCCGTTCACGATCAATGCCACAAACCCTCAAACTTTAAAGTCGACGATTTGGTGGTCAGACATCTCGCAGATAATCATCCGTCAAAAATAAAGACCTCACCTGCCAATATCGGACCTTTCAAAGTTCGCCGTGTTCTGGGTTCAGAAACCTATGAACTTATCGCGATTGACGAATCAGGCACCGACACTGGTCATACCTCAATTGCCCACTCTTCACAACTTTCGCTTTTCCGACATCGGGTCGAAAACAACAGCGGGGGAGTGAAGTCATCTGAAGACAAAGAACTTGTCCTTCAATCTGTTCTTAATCCTTAATTCCAAGAAATGTTTTCTTGACCTCAATAGATAGGACCCTCTCCTTTATGACCCCAATAAACCTTTGTTAACCCCAAATATAACCAAAATGCACACACTTTTGAGTATGCATTCAGTTTTACTTTTACTTCAGTTCACATCATTTTATACAGTTTTCAACACTTTTTAATAAATCAATAGATTTTATGTATTTTTCAAGAATTAAATAAAGTAAAGTTCTGTTTTACAACAAACCCCGGCTTCAATTTAAAATCTATTCATAAATAAAATAAACGAATTAAAAAACTTGTAAATTAAACTTTGAATCACTTAATTTATAACCATTTAAAAGTTAAATAAGAAAAGTATAAGGGTCAAACATTAATTATGAACTCAATGGTCAAATGTCTTGACTCATGATCTCAAACTAAAGATTATTAATTATGCTTTTAAGTAAGGAAATGGCCAAGGTATTCAGTTAAAACTGTTCTCTCGTAAGACTAAGTCTCTGGAAGAGTATAGTGATGAAAAAATCATGGCATTATCTTCCTTTCAATGTGATTGTAAAAGAAGAGTTACCCATTCCAGCAATGGCTGCTGTATTGATCCAAATGGCACTGCTATATGTGAGACTTGTTTGTCCATGCTTCCTCAGATAAGATGTGATGTATGTATTCATATTTCCAATCGTATAAAATGTTCCCAGAGTTAGATGAATGAGAAAACCACCGAAAACAGAACAAAAGCCTTTAATATTTCGACTCATTCTCTCTCAACTATTTTTGATGGAGACCTGGGATAAAGTTTTGTCTCCAAACTTGTAATATTAGAAACAAATGTTCAAAAACTTGAATGTAAAGTAACCAATGTAAAGTAACTTGAACTTAAAGTAAACAATGGAAAAAATGATTAAGTTTAATGACAGTGCGATTACAGACATTGTGATTGTCCAAAATCATGTAACCATGAATTGAGATAATATTAATGGCGATAACAAAATGAATTATCGCAACGCTTTCTATTGTTAATGTGTTCTCCAATTACTGTCACAACTTATTACTGAATCAATATATGGGGCACAGACTCATATCACACATCCTTTTAATTGAATATTTTAAGCATTTTTTAGAGAATCAAAATATTTTTGATATTGTAATGCGCAAGGTGTTCTCAAAATGTTCTCACAAGGACTAGAGAGCAAAATTAATCTCAAAAATAAAATGAGAGAACAAACGATTGCTATTTTCACTCAATTAAATATTAATTAAAATTT
>JAQIXD010001577.1:0-14199 GCA_034699985.1 Minunthozetes semirufus
TAAGTGAGTATTTATTAATTAATTATTAATTAAATTCATTCAAAAAATTCACTTTAAATACAAAGAGAGCACAGAATTAGTTTACGGATCGCATGCAGTGATCGGTAATTATTCTGAACTCAATCCTAATGACTGCGGAATCAATCGATTGACCGATTCTTTCGACGACTCGTGCTTTGAATATCATAAGAATCAACTTTCAGGTTAGTCTAAAAAAAAGTTCAGAAACTGCCCATTATTCCAGATAATTATGAATTTAAAAGGAATAGACTGAAATGCTATCAATTTTTTATGCAAATTAGACTAATTTTTATGAATAATGACATTATTGTGAGTAAAGGTTTTCTAAAGTTTCCCCTTTTTTAGCCATTCTATGAATTATATACTAAATATAATTATATGAATTAATGTATGAATTATAGAGAATTATTCAGAATTATATAAATAATGTAAGAAATGAAAAGATGATATCCAAAAGGGGATCATTTTTTGATGAAACTTTAGGTATGGACGCAGGCAGAGATGCAGATATAGGTGAAGTACCATGGATGGCTGATATTAAACATGTGACTTACACAGAATACTGGGATCGATTCCTATTACAAACTGTTAGAAGAAAACACATCGGAATGTAATTAAAACTGAATTACAAATTATATGGAATTATATATTGAGTTCAGAAGTTATTAAATGTTTAGGGCCTGTAGTGCTTCCCTTATCGCCAATAATTGGATCATTACTGCCGCCCACTGTATACACAGGTATTTACTATTTATTAATTAGTATTAATAGTATTTATTAAAATAAATCAATGATTCGTCAGTTCTATGAATGCATCCAATTGGGAGATATACTTTGGACAGACAGCTCTGCATCAGAAGCAGACCATTATCACTAAAGTTACTGAAATCCATTACCACCCTAATCAATTTCTTGGTCTACGGAATGGCACAGATTTGGCCCTGGTCAAAATTGTGGAACTGGATGTCGCGTCAAAACTAAAAATTAAGAGCATCTGTTTACCGAAGGCCGGCATTAAGACTAATAGGAGAGAGTTAGCAATGAATGCCGGGTGGGGTACAGATGTCTATAAACAAGAAAAGCCACTTCAATTGGGTTACAAAATGATTGTTCCACTCAGGGATTCGTACATTAGAACTACAATAAATAAGTGGAAGAAAAAACTCACCTGGCACAAATTCGATAAAATAATGGAGAACTTGACATTGACACAACGGATAGAAAATCAAGCTCTTTCTTGTGTGGTGAGTACACACCAAGTAGGCCCTAAACACTGAGTTGGATCAGTATTCAAATATGTTTTTACTTAATCTCAGGTTTTATTGAAATCTGATTTAAAACATTAACTCATTTATTGTAATGAAGTTAAAGAACAGAATTTGTTAATTAATTGAATCCATTTTAAGGGTGATTCTGGTGGTCCTCTTTGGCAATACTATAACGGACGGGCAGTTTTAATCGGAGTAACCCATGGTGGTGATCTCGGAAATAATGGGACCCATAAGGATTTATGTGATATTCCCGGTCGCGTTGGATCTCCTGGAATCACAATGTTTACCCGAGTGTCTGCTTATATCGATTGGATTAAAAACGTAACAAAACTCAATTAAAACCATTATTTATCCGAAAATTGTGTTTAAATCAATTTCTTTCTGAATATTAATCTCTTTTTAATAACAATTTTAATGAATATTACTATTAATACAGTTTTCTAATAAATGAAGAAATGTTTAATCAAATTAAATAAATAACATATTATGCAGAAAATGAGTTAATTATTTGATTGAAAAACAGATTCATATATAAATGAAAGGATTATTAAATCATTTTAATTAAATTCAATATTGATATCAAAATAAAACAATTAATTCAACGATTTATCAGAAAATTCAATCCAAAGGATAGATAAAAATCAAATATTCATTAAAACCATAGTTTTGTGTCTTTTCTCTGATTTCAGAAAATGAGATAAAAATGAAAGAATCAAAAACTTTTTGAATTTCTAATAAATTGACAGAAATTTGAATAAACTTTTAATTTGAGATCTTTTGCTCTTTTAATACATTTTTGAGTTAAATATTTGTTTAAAATTATTATTAATTATTATTTGAATTAAAATATTATAAAATCACTAAAAAAAGAGTAATTTTACCCATTGTTTCAAAAATGATTTCATTCTTACAGTTGATGTGTTTTTATCACATAATAAGTGAGTATTTATTAATTGATTATTAATTGAATTAATTCATTAAAATTCATTTTAAATACAAAGAGAGCACAGAATATGTTTACGGAACGCATGCAGTAATCGGTAATTATTCTGAACTCAATCCCAAAGATTGCGGAATAAATCGATTGACGGATAGTTTCGACGACTCGTGCTTTGATTATCATAAGAACCCACTTTCAGGTTAGTCTTTGCAAACAACAGAAAAGACTTGCATTCATTCACTACTTCGAAGGAATTGATAATAATTTGAAGTATAGTTCGGAACAGTATATTGAGTGGTCATCTAATAGCCGTAATAATAGGTCAGTCATAAGTTTTTGATATTATTTCAGGTCTTATCGGTAGAGTTGCAAACATTGGTGAAGTACCATGGATGGCTAATATTAAACTTGTGGCTTACCCAGAATACTGGGATCAGACCCTATTTCAAACTGTTAGAAGAAAACAAATCCGAATGTAATTAAAACTGAATTACAAATTATATGGAATTATATATTGAGTTCAGAAGTTATTAAATGTTTAGGGCCTGTAGTGCTTCCCTTATCGCCAATAATTGGATTATTACTGCCTCTCATTGCATAGACAGGTATTTAGTAATTGGAAATTCAATTAAATGAATCAATGATTTGTCAGATCTGCAAAAGCATCGGAATATGAGGTATTCTTTGGACAGACAACTCTTCGTGATAAACAAACAATTATGACTACCGCTACTGAAATTCATTACCACCCTAGTCCATTTTATGATCGTTTTAATGGCACAGATTTGGTCCTGGTCAAAATTGCTGAACTGGATATCGAATCAAAAGAAAAAATTAAGAGCATCTGTTTACCAAAAGCGGGGATTAAGACTAATAGGAGAGAGTTAGCAATGAATGCCGGGTGGGGTACAGATGCCTTTTACCAAGAAAAGCCACTTCAAGTGGGTTACAAAATGATTGTTCCACTCAAGGATTCGTACATTAAAACTTCAATGAACAAGTTGAAGGCAAACCTAACCTGGAATCAATTCGAAAAAGCGGCGGAAAATTTAACATTTACCCATCGCATTGAAAATCAAGGTTTTACTTGTAGCGTAAGTGATTACCATGGTCATAATACTTGTAATGTTCACTTTGTTTATAGAAAATACGATTATTTTCATATAATTCTTAAAATAGATCTATCGATGTCCACCAACTCACCCGTTTCTAACCCCCCCCCCTGTTTCTAAGGTAAAGAATTTATTAATCAATTGAATCCACTTTAAGGGTGATTCTGGTGGTCCTCTTTGGCAATACTACAACGGACGGGCAGTTTTGCTAGGAGTGGCTTCTTTTGTTAACGTGGTTGAAAGATATAATGCGACTCATTCTTATCCGTGTGATATTCCTGGTACAGAGACTGGAATCACTGCATATTTTCGAGTGTCTGCTTATATCGATTGGATTAAAAACGTTACTAAACTTAATTGAAACCAATATTTAGTTTCAAAGAATACTTTTATTGATTTTATTGATTATATTATTATTAATACAAAGTTTTGCAATAATTATAGAAATATTTGTCAAATTAAGCGAAGAACTTATTATATGCCCTCAACAAATGAGATCTACCTGAGCAAAGTTATAGCCAGTCATTCATTTGCATTCACTTCATTTGTCAGACATTCCTCATAATATCATTAAAATCATTACTCAATTGAATTCAATATTTAGTCCTTTATTTTACTCAAGTTTTTGACAGAAATTCATAAAAATTGAAATAAAGTTAAGAAAAAGATATTTAAAACTCAATTTTGATTCATTTGACGAATGGATCAACTCGTGAGACGACAACAGATGTCTTCACCCTTTTCTCTGTATTCTTCGATTTTGGCGATTCTGGACCCGAACTGAATCGCTCTTTTCAGGTGATGGGATGTATGGCAGAGACCCAAATGATTGGCCACTTTTCTGAGTAATAGCTTTTCTCCGGCGCTTCTGTCGAGTCTTAGGTTACACTTTTGCCAAACTGGGAGTCCGTTCAGGAAATTGATGACCTCTTCGTCGAGGAACGGATACCGGGGTTCCCTCCCGTGATCACTGGTCACTCTGTCATCTCGACCCAGATTGCGAGCCGAGAGCCGATCGATTTCCAGTGCGATCTCATCTATGAGTCCACTCCAACCGCTTTTGTCGAATACACGCCTATGTCTGGTATAACCTGCGAGCTGTTCGTCAGCACCCATTCCCAGGAGCACAACCCTCGCGGGTGTCTCGTAGACAGAGGTCACCTCATGCTCTTCCATTAGTAGTCCCTTTCCGTTGGCTGCGAACCAAAGGGCACAACCGATACTGTCGTCGAGTACTGTCTGCGAGGGTTTCACCAAATATTTTATGTGTTTTTCTCTCATTGTTTTCAACTCTTCTTTACTGATATAAATCGATACGAAATTCCAGCGACGGTTCGGCCGCAAGACTTTCAGTTCGTCCCACGCCTTGAGTCCGGTATCCCTATCGGGTGCGTCGTTATCGAAGGCAACGTTCAACAGATCGATAGGAAGTGCAGATGGAATGCATTTGTCGGCCATCAAAGCGATTATAGTTGAGTCCAGTCCTCCCGAGAATAGTATTGCAGTCGAGGCGTGGGTACACTCCTTCTTATGCATCGCTTTATTCCGAATTAAGTTCTGAATTGGATCCGATGGTGACGTTCCCAATATGTCGCCCTCACTGTCTGATGAGTAGTCTTCAGTGCAATCAGTGGTGTCGTTGTTTTGATCCAAAGAGCGAACGAAGCACTTCTTGCAAAGGCTTTGATGGTTAAGACAACGCTTTTTCATTGATTGACGCAACACTTCAATGAACTTTTCGATCACCTCTTGAGGAATGTCTTCGGGAATGAAATCAGGAACTGTTGGCAAAGATCTGTTAAGCGCTACAGTAATGGGAGATCTCAGACATATTGAGTCTGTCTTCTGTTCCCTTCCGGAGATTCTTCGATCCCAACCATAATGTCTTAACTCGGATATGGTTTGTTTGAGCGGACGATCAGTTGAAAAGTCCAGACAATAGACGCCATTCGCAGGTATTTCCTCCCAAGTGATGGTCGGATCATATTCTGAGTGACAAATAGAACTAATTATCAGCATTTCGTCCCTTTTGTTAGTATTCCAACAAAGACTTCTTCGGCCCAATATATCTCTTCCAAACCAAAAGCACTTCTTATGGCTGTCCCAATAGGTGAAACTCCAGGGACCGCATATCATAGATAGCACTTTAAGTATGTCCTCATCTGAGTTACATTTGGACAGCGTTTGCATAATTACTTCAGTATCTGATTCGCTGATATGAATATCAAGCTCTCCATCAAAGACCTGTCCGTTCCATTGGAAGACATTACCGAAGCTGTCCATCAATGGCTGATCGCATAATTGTTTGCCTCTTAATTGGAGTCCAGAACTCATAAGACTTATCTGAAGACCTGTTTTATAGTCATTATTGATGGGTATCTGAAGCTTTGCAAACTGATCCGGCCCTCGACGGCTCAGGAAATGGCGAATCGATTCATTGGAAGTGATCTTTGAATAAATAAAATGTTTGAGTCTTAAGATATTTCCTAAAATTATCGTCAATTGCAAGGAATGGGAGACTATTTCGGACTTTGTTTTTAAAACAAGTTTCAAACCAATGATTCGATAAGTAATGGAATTTGATATTTGTTTTACTCTTTGGGAACAGATTTCAAGGCAAAGACCAAGACTTTTAGAGAGAGATCTCACCAAAGATTGGACTAAAAATAGTGGAAAATAGCGATAAAAAAGGTTTTCATTTGAATTACAATAAGACCTTTGAAATGGTTTTCAAGATTTCACTGAAATATAGTTTTAATGATAGGATTTAGAGACAAATCTCTTGAATCAGACGATTATTAATAGAGTTTTTAAGAGCTGTTTGTGAATAATCTGACAAATTATTGGCAAATGTTTTAACAATTTTTGATTTTTCTCACAAAACATAAGTTTAAGTGATTTTGAAATTATTTTGAGTCAAAGATTAGTCGTTAAAGTAATGAACGAATCATTCATTAAAATTGAATTAAAGTCAAAAATATTGAAAATTTTCCAAATCTCTCACTTATCAAGAGAGTAGAAGTTCCCATTTGTATCGTGGTTATTTTTGGTGATCATAATTACCTTTTGAACAGAGCTCTGGTCGCAAATACAGGCGAATATTCCGCACATTTTGGCTGAAAACTAATCCTCTGAAGAGATTTTGTGACTCAAACACAAAGTTTTTGTTGTATTTGTGTCAAAGTTTGAGATAAGAGTCCACTGATTATCACTTCTTTCAGATCCAAAGACTGCTTACAATAAAGCAATAAATTTGTTCTTCGAATTCACAATAAGTGAGTTAATTGACTCAATTGAAGGATGAATTTAATTGAATTTAATGACAAATAAAATAAACTTTTATTGTTTTTGTTGATAACAGAGTTATGAGTAAACAAATCAGACCCTAAAGTTTTTTGTAAAAATTCTGATCGAAATTCAATTATCTTGGATTTTCAGATCATAAAACGTGTATATTAGAGTTCAATAGCTTATTGATAGATGAATTTAAATAATAAGTTTGGTATTTCTTGAATAAAATCAAAAGAAATAGCTTTCAGATCCAAACGCTATTTAAAGATCTTTTTGTTTGTATTTAAAGATCAAAACATATGATTAGACAAGAGTACAGTCAAACCCCATTTTTCCACAACTGAACACATGTTTTTGAATCCTGGTCTATTTTTCCGAATTTCTACCATGATAAATTCTTAGATAATTGTGAATTTTGACATTAATCTCTCAATTTATGATCTTGGTGATCCTGGAATAATCGATTACATGCTATAAAAATAAATTTGCTTCGACTGAAATATTTCTCCTACAAGTTGTCGCTATAGTAACGCAAAACATTGACTCAAATGTTATGCGAATTAAAAATATTGTTTTGATAACAGATTTTTGCGATCATTTGAAAAATGGTTTTAATTCAGTCTTTAATTAAACATTAATTTTATTGCAATTATTTTCAATTGTTTTTCATTTGGATTAATCTGGGAATACAGTGAAGACATCCGTTCATACTTGCATCCAGTGGTAAATACAACCATTTGTTGAATTGATTTTTAAATATTTACCAAGATAAAAAACGGTTGTGATTTATTTGATATTTATTGTTAGCGTTTAATCTTGTTATCTAATATTTCAATTACAATTTGGTACTTTTGTGGCCTTCCTTAGAGTCGTGGCTAACATTTAATTGAGATTTGAGTGAAAGCCTTAATTAAATTGAATTAAATGTCATTTAATGAGAAATAAATCGTGAAATACATTCAGTAAATGATTTAAAGTAGAAATTAATTAGTTTTGCAAACTCTGGGTTAAAATCGATATAAATTTTTGGGCAAAACTCTCTTTTTATCATAAGTTTGGTTGTTTTGCATTTATGTCATGTCATCCCTTATCGTAGTTTTGTTTTTCAAAAATTAATTAATTACTCAAAAAAAGTGATAATCAGTGAAAAGCCTCGATATTTAGGCTCATATTTCCTGCGATAATGTGAAAGAGCATCCAATTTCACACTAATAATCCACCAAAACTGAAATAATCACATAATTCTATATAAAATTGGTTTTTATAGTTGATATTACAGTTTTTGAGACAATTTTAAGCATGATCAATTGGCCATGGTTCTTTTAGATAATGATTTATTGCTTTGGTCTCGTTTTTTGTTTGTTTGTCGTTCCCCAACCTGTGCTCATCCCTGAGTGAGTGCTTATGACATAAGCCTTATGTCATTTGACTCTAATTATAGAAAACTAAAAATAAGTTGAATTCAATTATCGATCGATTAGTTTCGAGAAGAACTCAGATTTCCGGAAAACTAGTCTTTCAGTAATGAATCGCTAATAATATTATATAATTATATCTGAAATAAAAGCAATCATTAAATCATTAGATTCTGTCTTCTCTTCTCTTAAATGGTTTCAAATAATTGCTTTTCTATAGAATAGGAGTCAATAGTTGTCTGAAAATTATTTGAAAAGTGCTTTCAGTTTGGGTTTACTCTCAAACCATTGAAATAAAGTATTGATTTTGAGTTCAAATCAATAGTTTTTTAATCGAATCAAATGCTATTCATTAGTGATGTCAGCGCCCAAGTCATGGACGGCCACTGAAAGGGCTCACACATGCGGATCAGATCACTCTAACTGCGAGGGCTGTCACGAGCAGAAGATCGACAATTCAGTGAAAATACTGGAGAAAATCGCCGGACTGTACGCCGAAAGACTTCTGAGTGATATCGTCATCGAAGTCAATGGCAAACAATACGCGTCTCATCGGCTCATACTCTGCGCCTCTTCTGATGTGTTTCAAGTGATGCTAATGAATCCCATTTGGTCTGAATCTCAAGAGAAGACAATTATCTTACAAGAAGAGGCCGACTGCGCCAAAGTGTTCCCCGAATTCCTGAAGTACTTATACACCGGTATTATCAATATTAACCACAATCTGGTCCTTCCATTGGCCTCTTTGGCCGACAAATACAATGTCAGAGATTTGGTGGTCCTTTGCGTTGAATATATGCGCAAACATATCGTTAGCGCCACAAAACACAACCAATTGGTCAGTTGGCTCCAGTATGTGCTGACCAGCGGCCACGAGGCCATCACCAACGCGTGCGTAGACTTCGTCGCTTGGAATTTCGAAGCCATCTCTCAGATGGAAGACTTCTTCACACTCGAGACAGAAGTGTTGATACAATTCCTAAAAAAGTCAGATCTAGTGATCACCGATGAGTTCACACTCTTAACGATCGCCACAAAGTGGTTGGAAGCACAGGAACAACGACTCGGCGACGAGTTCTACGAACCATTGGTTCCGTTAGTCATGTCTTACATCCGGTTCCCAATGATAGAGCCCAACCATTTGGCTAAAGTTCTTCTCAATCCTCTTATGCTTCGATTCAAAGACTTTTTCGTTAATCAAATGTCTTTAGCGATGAGATACCACTCCAACGGACTGACACCTGATCTCAGGTGTAAACTGCCGGCCCTTTCATTCACGCCTCGCCTCTACACAACAGAAAAGTGGAGCTCCTCTTTGCTTATCGAGGGCTACGAAAATCTACCGGTTTATGGTGTGCGTACTCTTGTGTTCAACACTCCGTCAGCCCTCTCCGAAAAGGAGGCGCACCGTAAGAATAGAAGTGCGCTCAGAGCCAACACCTGTGCGTTCAGTGATAATAACCTGCCCTACGAATGGGTGGTCGAGATCTATCCCAAAGGCATTTGGTATAAGAAGTATCTTTGGATCAATTGGAGGGGCAGTCTTGAGATGCCTGAGTGGGTCTCAAAGACGGTTAGACTGAGTGTCAGAAAGACAGACAAACTCTGTCAGAAACGTCGGGTTTCGATCGGTATTCTTCTGTCGGCAAAACTGGACGCCATTGAGTACATCCATAAAGTGGTTCGAACCCAATATATCTTCACAGAAGAGGACAAACTTCTTAACATCGATGACATCATACCATTTGACGAACTCAATGAGACGAACAGATCTGCGGCCAATACATCCACTTCTTCTTCCACGCCTTCCACTTCTTGGCGCAATTCGCCAAACAATACCTCTTCTGCTGGCAATAACTCGGGCTCTGGTAAGAGTCCGTATCTGATCGGCACAGACAGCGATACTCTCAAAATACAAGTAATAATAACTCCTTTAAGCGACGATTAGAACCGTTTTTCTCGTAATTCCTCTAATTTATAGTTAAATACCAGAAAATTGTTGACATTTAATGACATTTAACCGAATATTTGTTGTAATTTTTGAGCCTTTATTTCGACTCAATTTTCGTAATAAAAATGAATTTCGATTTTCACTGAATTTGTACTCATTTTTGAATGATTCGGACACAAATTGGTCCTATTTTTTGCAAGAGTATTGATTTATAGATAACTCTCAATAGATTTGTATATTTATTCGATATATAAGTCGAAGAATGAATTAATTTAATTCGAAAACAGTTTTAATTATAATTTAAAAATGGATTTAAAAAACGATTTAAGGAAAGGAATGAACAGATAATTGGTTTTTATAACAAAATTGGCTCAACTTTTGGCTGAATTCTTCTTCAGATGTCTGATCGCAGGCTTTTTAATGTCGAACCTTTCGATCCAATACTTCCAGTCCTTCATAGAAAAGCTGAACACAGTTTGTATACCACTTTCCGGTTGAGACAAATCTATGTTTGAATTGTCGATCGACGCCACGACAGGCAGTCCGTCCTCTTCGTCGGGTATAAGACTCGCCAACCCGTCCTTCACAAGGAATGCCGAATGGAATACGTTTTCCACCGTTTCTGAGATGGAGTTCGGGTTCACAATGACGTCAATGTATGGAAGAATCGGATTCTTTGCCTCCAATTTCTTCACTGTTTTAAGAATGTGTTCCACTTCTTGAGGGGTCGAGTCCTCAGTTGTCTTCGTGTTTGGGTCTATTTGCGTGGCCTCCACCTGAGCAGAAAGGACTGCCTTTTTATGTATGGCTCGGGGTTTGGCCTCTTTTTGTTTGGGAGACTCAGCCGTAGAGTCAAACGAGCCGTGAATGTAGTTAAGAGTCGGCAATACTTTGTGGAAATGGCAGTGATTTCGACCGAATTCTATCCAATCATTTGTGTCGACACTAATGCTCTCATTTGGATCATCCGTTTCATTGATGGTTGGATTCAATATAAACAACAGTTTGTCCGCGAATTCCATCGGATCGAAGACTTTTGTGTCCACATTCAGACTCTTCACTAAATTGCAGGCAATCGAAGTGTTCGTCGAAATACACTTCGCGTCTAAAGTCATGTTTTCGTTGACTCCTCCGGACTTGAAATACTTGTCCTGTCTTTCGAGCTGTTCCTTCAGGAGTTTCGTCGAACTCAAAATGTCGGACACATTCTCCGCCTCTTTGGTCTTCGCCTGGATCTGTGCGAACACGTGTTTGTGCTTTGATATCACCTCTTTTGGCAAATCGGTGTTTAGTAACTTGATTTTGGTGCCATTCCTCCTGTGAGACACTTCTGATGCTGACAATTGGCTCAATACCGGCTCTGTTTCTTCTTCGATGACACCGTCCTCTTCGTCGCCATTGGGTGTCTCCTCAGATGCAAATAGTTGGGAATCACTGAACAAGTCTTGTGACATGTCTTACGAATTGATGAAAATCGGATTCAATGACTAAAACTTCATCCAATAAATTGGCGGTAATTCTACTCAACATAAACAACGTCTCAATAAAACGAGAGCTGAGGTTCAACTTATTATCAAAGAAGTGGTTAATTTAAGTGATAAATCTGGTTAAATAAGGATAAAATATCATTAAAAATATCCAGAATTCTTCATTGAAATAAAATATTGTCCATAATTGTGGAGGAAAATCAATTTAAATCATTTAATATTCAAATTCTTTGATATTTTGTTTGCATTTTATGCGAACATTATTTATGAGAATTGTTTTGTTGTTTAAAAGGAATGAAAACAAAAACAAATCACTTCTGAATTGTCGTCAAAACAATTGTTTTGATTATCGATAAGAAAAATGAGTGAAACTGAAAGTATGACAGACTTTGTCAAAGCTCTTCGCCTCCTTCACAGTCGGTCCAAAGATTCGGCCGATATCTTGAAGTCGATGTTAGACGAAGTGCTCAAAAACAAGACTAACTCTCAGTTCGGCAAAAATGTTGGTTAAGATAATTGTCTTTAATTTCTTGAATTCAATCAATTTTTTTCGATTTTATTGAAGGACTCAAAGAAACCGATTAAAGGCATCGAAACGGCAGTCATTAAGTCGTCCTCCGATTACAAGAAAGAGATTTTCGACAAAAAATCAGGAATTGAAAGAGTAATCCATTTTTCACTCCTTTTTGACCCCAAATGACCCTAAAATTGGTTTCTTATAATCAGATCCGAAGCGAAAGCTTTGAATATCCGATGGAGAAGAAGAGATCCCGTTTGGATTCGCCTCAAACCTCGCGGTCGACGTCTTCGAGCCCAACGCCAAGCGCTGGCATTCAATTACCTCTAAAGCCATCGCCGGTATCATCGGTTCCGGAAGAGAAGCCCAGTTCTGCTGCAATCAAAATAGAGGACGACTCAGAGGCCACAGACATTGAAGACGAGAACACAGACGCCGGAGAGTTCGCTGTCGTGATGGGGTTGGCCTGCGTTCAGTGCAAACAAATAGATATCGCGCCCAACAACCAGTTGGTTGAGTGCCAGGAGTGCCATAACCTCTACCACCAGGAGTGCCACAAACCCCCACTCGTAGATCAGGACGTCTCTGACCCGAGATTTGTCTGGTATTGCGCCAAATGCCAGAAGACAATGAAGAAGATTGCGGTCAAACCCCCGAAAAACAACAACAAAAGTCCGGCGCAGACACCCGTCTCTACGACAGCATCCGTTCCTTCGAAAGATGTGTTGACTCCAGGCATCAAAACTCCTGTGAAAGGAGACAACAGCTCAGACCCGCGACTCATTCCCTTCAAACGGGAGCTTAAAGTACCGAACCCTACGTTCCAGTCGTCCGCCAGCACTAGCTCTTCGACAAAACCAATAGGTTTGGCCGCTTTGGCGAACATAAGCCGATCGGGAAGCGCTTCGACGACATCTTCCATAACAAACAATAAAACCAAAAACGGAAATAACAATACTGTGAGCACATCATCAGCCACTCCTCCAATCAGTTCCAACGTTTCACTTATGGCGAGCGCTGAGAAAAGACTACAAAACCTAAAGAAAAACAAAAATAAGAAATAATTCAAAATTTTAGTCAAATTTATTAATAATTTATTTTATTTCTCTTTAATTATGAGTTTTTGTAATCAATTATTCAAAATAAAAATCAAAACAAAATCACAATAAAATGACCAAATCCTCACTTAGTGTTCACCTATTCGTCAATTTAGCAAAATATCGATAACTCAATAATATTAATCATTTTATGTCAAATTTTGTGATCACCTGTTAATAGTTGATTTAAGAGGAATAATCTCAAGGTTTAATACGAATTTATGATCAAAGATCATATTAATGTTATTTTTTTCAATGATTATCAAAATCAAACAAAAGTCACGATTAAATTATACAATAAATTCAACTCATAATTAATCGGAGTCAACATAGATGACCAATTTGCAACCCCTTCCCCCTTAAAAATCCAGTAGAGTTTAAATAAATACAGTGATATCACTCTTTCCTCCCCACCAGTTCCCTAACTAACCACTGGCCAACCCTGGAGCTGATTAATAGCCAGAGCACAGTTGTATTGCACTGAACACACGTTTGATTTGGAATTCAGTTTATTCCGCAATTTTTCAGTTCAAGGTTTGTATCAAATGATTAAATATCGACAAAACTGACTAAAGTTGTAATAAAAGGTCTGTTTGTCATCAATCAGACGACAAATCTAACGATAAGACTATTTCTGCGATTCCTTTGATTTCATAAAATTCAAACGAAAACCAGTTTTCAGTCATTCGTTGATTAGAAGTGAATCAAAAGAAATCAAAAGTTTTCTAAAAATTCTTTTAAAAAAAGTTTTAATAAAATTATGACAAAAGACTCGCAGATAAGTGAAGACAATTTGTCTCTCGTTATACACAAAAAGGGAGACTTAAGGTTAGAACAGACACCCATTCCATCAGATATCGGACCCAATGGTAAGAATTTTTCGAAATTCTTGAACTTTTTCTGAATTCTGTTCTTTGAACAGATGTGTTGTGCAAAACACATTCCTGTGGTATCTGCGGGACTGATATCCACTATTGGATCCACGGGTTTATGAGTAGTTTTGTTGTGAACGAACCACTGATTCTGGGCCATGAAGTCAGTGCACTCGTAGACAAAGTTGGCTCAAATGTCAAACACTTGAAACCTGGCGATAGGGT
>JAQIXD010001578.1:0-14194 GCA_034699985.1 Minunthozetes semirufus
TACACTTTAAATGTAATTTCAAACATTGAATTACTTGGAATTTATTGAAATGAATGAATAAAAATATGTTTTTGAAATACTTTTAATTATTAAAAGTCTTAAACAATAGTTTTTTTGAATTAAATCAAACGAAAGGACAAACAGTTTAAACATCTTTTAAATAAATTTTAATTTTATCGATTATTTGCTAATTATTTGGTATTTAAATTCAATGATTCAAAGATTCTAAGGATAACTGCGTTGACATATCTTCCATTTGTATTACCATATACAAAATCACCATGGGTCCATAATGGATCAGACACAACATAATCAACATATGGTCGAACTGTAATCAATAAATTCAGTGAATATTTTAATTTTTCAAATAATATTGAAATGTATGAGTTATGCACCACTTAATTGACTCCGGAGTATATCATTGCCGGTGGGATCAGACAGAAAGTCATTGATTCCGGACATCAAAACGATAGAATTCGAATCAATTCGCGATATATTATAATCTGGAACTTCTCGCTGTCCATAAACCTGAAGATTCCTGTCCTCTCCGTAGTCATAAAAGTTGAATCTATTTGTGCGCATACGTTGTCCGACGTGAGCCCACGCCATAGAGGAGAACCCATCCGGAAATGTTGCGAAAAGTCTTGGAAAAAGTGCCTTAAATTCATAACAAATATAGTTTTCGATAATAAATCAAATAATAGATCACTTTATTGACGTTCTGGACATCGAATCCACCGATCAGTTCATACACCAGAAAACAAATCTCTTTCAGAAGCGAATTTCCGCAAAAGAATCGACCAAACGATGGCTGAAATGGTCCCAAACCTCCGATTCTTATGGTTGGAATCAATCTAAATATAATTTAAAATAAATTTTAATCTCAATATTTAGTATAAATACAAACATAACCTCAAAAGTGGTTCAAAAACCTGTGCGAGTCTTACGAGAGGGGACCGAATATTTCCGGTAAAAACATACGAAGCCATAGATATATAAGGTTTAAGTATTTGATTATATTGAGGCTGAGTCGACAGCAATTGAAACCCATGAGAGTTACCCAATGAATAACCGATAAAACCAATCGTTTCTAACAATTATTAGTCAATTATTAATAGAAAATATTCTGTATTTGAAATAATACCGGAATTTGTTTTGTTTAAAATATATTGAATATTAGACGGAATATCATAAGCACTGAAATGATCCAAACTGTAAGACCAGTATCGAGTGTCTGTCCATTTGAGAGAAACAGATCAATTAAATTTTGAAAAAAACCAATCAATGTTTAACCTGAGTTCTGAAGCAGAATATGTGACGAGTATTTGGAACCCCTTATGTTCCCCAACCAAACGTCGTAACCACACGAAGACATTACAAATGCAAGGGTTTGACCGACAGATTCATTTGATGAACAGTCGTTTACAACTCCATTGCTTTCAATATAACTTCCGTTGAAGGCAAGAGAGCCCGGAGTGGCGATTAGCCACTGTTCAGTATTACCAAGAATTCCATATTGAAAGTAAACCGGATATAAGTTTTGCTTATTTCTCAAAAATGGGTTAATTATCCGAAATATGGTTAAAATATATCCATCAGTTGTGAGGACGCGATGCGTTTCCGATAAGAATCCGCGCGAAGCAATCAGTTCTGTCTTTTTTACAATTAATTACAAATCAATTATTTATTTAATGTTTGAGTAATGAAAGGCTTTACTGTATTTCTATCGATATCCGGATCATTACTGAAGAGTTCAATACAAATAACAAAACAATAGATTTGAATAAAAAATAATAATTTTAATAACAATTTAGTCTTCATTTCAGACTATTTTTTGGAATAAAAGTAATAAAGAAATTATAAAAACAATTATAAAACAAATGAATAAATCATTTAATTATAGAATCGTTGACTTAAACCCGTATTTGTCTCTCAGTTGATTGGTTTGAAGTCAATGTCCGATAAATTCAGTGAAAATTAAATACTTTTTAACATACATAGGATGTATAGATGTATAGATGGCCATTCATTATTCCCATGCGTAAGAGATAATCAATAGATCCGTTGGATTTGATACAAACTAAACTACAATTAATTAATAACAACAGTTTAATTAAAACATGATTTTATTGAAATTAAGAGAAATCTATTTTACATTCAATTTTTTTTGAACTAAATCAGGACTATTTTTGAGACTAAATACTAGAGAAATTAATTTAAATATTTTACCGAATATTTTGTTTAATAATTTATAACAAAAAAATGGTCTAAAAATAGTCTAATTTAAGACTATTTCTAAGCCTCAGACTTGATCTGTTTTATAGTTGAAGTTCCGCGCAACTGATCGGGTCTGACATCGGGTTTCACGGCTTTTCGTACCTGTTTTGCCGCAATCGATGAGAATCGCAAATAAGTAAGTCCTGCTGTTCGCCAATAAGTCATGTTTGGGACAATTTAATTGATTTAATTATTGGATGAAAACTCAGATTTTGTTATCAATTTGTTTTTCTTCAGATTCAGTACTAATGACAATAAACCACACCTCATATGACTGTAATATGAATGCCTTTATTTATAAATACTGTCCTTTAAATGCTTTTCTAAACAATTTAGACCTTTTTATTTCATACTCTAAGCTTTAAAAGCGTTCAAATAATATCTAAAAGTACTAAATCTGAAGGAAAGGCTTTTAAACATTGAGTCAAAGATTTATTTTGATATTGCCATTATATATCTAGAATCTATAAATTCTAGATTCTAGATTGTAATTGCGCACAAACCACGAGCACCCGATTGTGTCACACATTCCTGAGATGCTGAGTGACTCCCAATATTCTGTGGATCTGTTTATCGCTTAAAAGACTGATGAAAATAAATGTTCACTCTTTCAGGCGTTTAATACCTGTTTTTAGTTTAGTTTCATTTTAGACAACATTTGAATATTTGTTAAAAACTTTGTTTTCTATAGAATTTAATTACAATTTGTTGTCCAACTCATAGACTCATAGTTTTCATCACTAATTAGTTTTGTTTTAATATAAATCAAAGTCTAATAAATGTTTTCTTCATTTGATTAAATCATTTTACAAGAGTTATGTCAACAATTATTTGACATTAAGTTTGTGCGAAACAAGACCTCAAAACCCTTTAATTTATTTGAGAAAATCAATTAATTATTTCGTAAGACTAAGAATTTTAATCAAAATATATGTTTGATCAAGTTTTCAATTTGTCTTCACTCAGATTAATCTTAAATAAATGGTAGTAATGGCTGATGAAGTGGACCGCAGCGGACTTTTCGATGAAATTCGACAGTTTTCTCAAAGAAAACTGAAAAAAGTCGAAACCAAAGTGACGTCAGGTTCGGGTGAAGTGGCCATTGAAAAGAGGAATCCCAAAGGAGTCCAAACAATTAAATGTGAAGGCATTCAGGGCTCGGGTTATGTGGTGGACCACAAACCTGACCTTCAGGTCGGAATGATTATTCCCGGACTCTTCATATGTAAGTCTAAGTTCTCTTTGTTTTTCAATTTTTATTTGATTTTAAGAATTGATTTCTCATTCAATGTCTGAAATATATGTATAATTTGTTAATCAATTTGTAGATAATTTGTATATCATGTGTATGATGTGTATGACGATGGTTATATTGTTAAATTCCTTTTTTGATGAGGGGTAAACTCAAGATAAGAACAGAATGTAATAATGTTTTTAAAAAATGGCAAATAATTTGAGCAATAATTTAATTTTGAAAACAAAATGCGATAAAATTTTATTTTAGAAATGATTTCAAAGTCAAATCTAATGCCAACTCTACTCTCATCCGAATCTCTCATCAATTTTCAAAACATAACCGACTTTTTGAGTCTTTCTTATAACGTCTCAAATCTATGCGTTCACTAAAGCGGAGAATTTTACACAAAAATAGTTAAAAATAGATTTACTCTCATTTCGTGTTTAGTTAAATATAAAATTTTATTAACGCATAGAATGAAAGTCTTATGCCTTTCCAGTGTTTTGCTTAACATCTTTCACTTAATCTCTCCCTCCCTTCATCCCTCTCCTCATCCCTTTACTTCTTAAACTGCTCTTCATTTTCAAACATCAAATGTGTTTTCAATTGACCTGAATTTGAGACTCATTTCAATGACAGATCTGATCTTCACTTATGTGTGAGCTCTGAATGATTTGTATATTTAGCGAAATGCGACCAAAACTTGAAAATAATTTGAGAGACAATAAATTATTTAAATTTATTTGTCTGTCTCTGAGTTAACCTCAACTATAACTATAACTATAATTCTATCGATAGATAAAAATATTATTCTTCAAAACTGATACAAAGAATACGATATTCTTTGAGATATTTGTGACTTTCTTTAAATTAATTTAATTTCAAATTCTTTATCTCTGAGGTCATGACCTTAACATGGATTTTCATTTTTGCTAATTTGCCTTATTTTTAAACGTCGTCTCAAATTATAATTGGGTTTTGTTTTATTTTCATTGAAATCTCGGGAAATATTCCATCCTTTCCCTAATGTTGTGGTAAATGAATCCATGTTTTCCTAGATTTTGATTTTCAAGTTCAGTCTCTAAAGAAGCAAAAGTTTTGATTAATTGGAGTCGAATTGAAATCTTCTTTAAAATCTATTTATTTCTATTCTGACTTACATTTGACTTTTAAGAAGCAAATGTCAAAAATAGCGACAAAAATCTTATTCCGTTCCCTTAGCGTAGGCTTAATAATGAACACCAAAACAGTTGATTAAAGAGTGGGTGCAGTCGTCGCTCTATTAATCGTGTTTTTAATGTTTTATTTAATTTTCAAAATAAATATTTTGATTCAATTCATTAAAAATTAATCTATTATTTGAAACTCTTATTCTTTTCTCATTATTTTTCTTTTTTAATGACTTTCTTCTTCTTAGAAGTCATACAAACATCTGATCCAAAGATCTGTTTGATCCCAAAGATAAAGAAGTATTCAAAATAGCATTAAATCAAAAATTCTTGAATCTATTCATGAATTGCTTAACCCTGTCATCAGTTATTTGCTTTTACTCGATATCTGAATCTCTGATCTCTATTACGGTTACGTTTGAATCGAAATATTCCTCATATTTATAATGAAAATGATTTCGATATTAATATAAATAAATTTCAATCAAATCTATCAAAATATTTGATGAAAAGTAAGACAAATAAACAATTTTTGGGTTTGATTTATAAGTTATGAAAATCCAATTGAAATTCATTTGAATATCGGATAACATTTGATCGAAAAGTATTCTCAACAATGAATTAGTTGTGAAACGAGTTATTATTTTTCGCATAAATTAGTCTCCATTTGAAAGTAAAAGTGAAATAATTATTTAAAATTAGAAAACTATTGAAGTATTGAACACTAAAACAGAAAATTGACGCTCCATTTGATGCAAATACAGAATACAAACACAATATTCTCAAAGTATTTGACGAAAAAAAGTGATGTTTTGCCAAAAATTTTTGTTCAAAATCCAATTTATGCCAACATTTACTTCATCTGCTTTTTTAAACTTAATAAACTTGAACTCTTTTTACTCCAAAACAAGAATTTTCAATTCGAACAAGAATTTGCTCAGTTATGTAGGTCTATGTTGTTTATTCTGTGCTGTTGTGGTGCAGTATTGCAAGATAGTCTTGAAATTCATTAAACTTATTTTATCAAAATAACTAACCCTAAGAACTTAGAACTCTTTGTTTCGAAACAATTTTGAAATAATGAAAAAATAGTGAATTTTCTGCATTAATAACAAATTTTTATTTATTATTTCGCTTCAAATGAAACTCTTCTATGAATTAGTCAAACATTTTATTGAAAAAATCGTAAACTTTTAGAGACTTTAGTCTCTCTTCGGATGAAAATTGAGTTCAAATAATTGAAATCAGTTTTGATTTTCACTTTTGATTGGTTTGTTTAGTAATCATTTGACTCTTGGTTTAGACCAAAAACATCTGTTGTCTATAATTTCGCACATTTTCTCATAAATTTTGAGAGAAATGTATGTAAACTGAATCTCAAGCCATTCCTCTGATTATTATTCGACAAAATAAATCCATTTATAAGTTTAGTCTTAAAACTATTGAAACGTTTATTTATTTTCTTTGTATTTATCGACAGTTTTCACAAAGTTTTCAATTTTTAATGATTTCTTCGGAAATTAGTTTTGAATGTATTATGAAATCAATTATCGATACATATATTAAACAACAAAATGTTATATAAAAATACTTTCAATTATGAGATAATCAGTGATAAGTAAAACCTATTCATTCGGACATTAATTGTAATTCTTGTGACTTATTATTCATTGATATTCATTGGTTCTGAAGTTGGGGTGATTTTGAGCGCTGACTGACCCCTTTGACGCCTCAGATTCGACCTATAGTTAGATAGTGGAGCACCTCTTGTGGCCAATTGCCGACGAAACAGTTGAGGTCGGGTTACTATACCACTGTTTGCACCACTGGTTGATGCGTACGACAATCCATTAGCCAAACTCGAGGCCGCATTCGATGCCATTTGTGGTGTAATTATCACATTTTCGTCAGTCATTGTAATGTTTGGAGCATTTGTTTGAGTGTTTGAGTTATTATAATAGTTGAAGGAACGACCACTGCCTCTACCTCTACCTCTAAGGCTCTCACTTCTGTCAGTCCTATTGTTTCGGTCATAAAATTGTTTGTAGTATTCCTCGAATTCCACCATTTCTTGTGGTCTTAACATAAAATCGTTTGACACAAAGCTCGAGGTTCTGTCATCAGACCTGTCATCAGACATGTCGTCCAAATCAATTGTGTATCGATCAACGAGAGGCTGTCTGTTCTGATTCCTAACTCTTCTCCAATAGTTAGCCATCGAATCGCCATTTGTTTGCTTTCGAAGCCATTAATTAGTTTTCAATCGTTTAAACAAAAGATATTTACTTACTTCAGATGAAGTGCTGTCAGTGAAGGCTCTTCTGAAATCTTCTTCAGTGGTATCGGTTTTGTTCTCATCGTAAATGTCGACAATTGGTGTCAATATGAGAACCACTCCTTTTTGGTGACCACTTTCTACGTCGTCTTCGTCGTCATCTGATTCTGCGACTGAGTCTTCATAATCGAGAAGTTCTTCCGTGAAATGATTTGAATAAATGTCTTCATTGCAGAGCTTCAAGAGTTCAAACTCTGAATCACTCTCTGAATCGGAGTAATTATTGTCTCCAAAGGATTGGTTAGAAATCCGAGACTTCATTACAAAACAGTTTTTTATTTCAAATATTAAAACAAATTAAAAGTGAATTCAAATGAAATGATTTTAATTAAAATAAGACTCAATTCAGTCACAATTCAGACTCATTTAACTCTTCTTTGAAATAAGTCCTAAAAAACGTGTGAATCATATGAAAGGTTTGTTTGAAATTGTGATCACATGTCTGACAAAGGGATGGATAGACTTTTAGACACTATTAGACACTGTATTCACTGAATCGCATAAACTTTAATATAAATGAACTGATTATTCAATTTTCAATTCAATTCAAGCCTCGCATAGACTTTGAACTTTTGAATATGCATTTGAGTCACTGAAAAACAAGACTAACCCGGATCACAATACTCAAAGACTTGAAGCCGACTCCAACATAAGAGGAAAATGATTTTGAGCACTCAAATGAGCAAATGATTGAGTGATCATAATGCATGGTGATTCATTTCAGCATAACAAAAGTGGAAAATTTTTATGACTCTCAACACCTCTGTATAGAAAATGAATTACAATTTTTAGTATAAATTATTCCCAAATTATTCTCAATAGACATTCACTCATACATTTTGAATGAGTGTTAAAAAATGAGCAAGGTTATAATTTATATTGCACAACATAATTAAATCACTGGCATTAATGAGAGATCAATCAAAAGGCGATATTCTTTTGTCATTTAATTAAAATTATTTCTGAAACGACTAATAGCTTCCCAAGACGTGGCCGCAGATAAGAAGACATTAGAAACTTATGAAATCTCCCATATCTTAAACTTGGCTTATGGTGTGTCCAACTCTTTTGAAGACGAATATAACTACAAGAAGTTAGAGATTTTAGACACTCCGGAGACTGATATTCGTAAATACTTTGACGAGTGCTTCGAGTTTATAGATGAGGGCCGACAGAGAGGCAATTGTCTCGTCCACTGCAATGCAGGCGTCTCCCGATGTACTGCCATTTGCTGCGGATATCTTATATTTAAAGAAAAGATGACTTTTACTGATGCACTCAATTGCGTAAGTTTTTCATCTTTTTATAACTATTTGTCGATAAAACAGAAAATTATTTTGTATTTCAATTAATCTTTCATTTAATGGAAATTATTCTTCAAATGATAGGTACGAGAAGCCCGTCCTTTCTCTAAACCAAACGATGGTTTTATGAAACAATTACAAGAATATAACGATGAGATGAGAGGGTCGGGCGGTCTAAAGGAAACCAGTCTCGACGACGCCTTCACTGCCCGGCAAAAGGCTGAACGGGAGGCCGAAAAGGCTGCCCTCAAAACTGGTTCGTCTTATACTAGACATAAATTGACAAATGATTTGAATGATTGATATTTGGCTTAAAATTAGATAACAATTTGTTTATAGAGTTTTGCAAAACAAACTAAATATGAATTAATAGCTATTAAATCCCATTTTGACAAAACTTAACTAACATTTTATAAAATAATTGTTTTTGATATAAATTAACGCAATTTATAGCAATTTATACGCATTTTGTAAATAATTTTGTAATTTTTGAAAATAACATAAAATTGATTGAAATTATGGCTGATTTGTGCTTATATTCCAATAAATGTATAAAGAAGTTAAATAATGTTGGATTCAATATTAGGTTCTTCGACTGTTAAGAATAAGATGAAGGCTTTTGGAGCTACACTGGAGGCTCACTTTGCACAGAGAGCCAAATGTCTTCCTCCTATTAAATTACCCCTAAAGAAGAAATCTATTCCAAATGATAACGCAATCCCTAATAATAGGGGTCCGCCACCACCTCCACCGCCTAACAATAGGGGTCCACCACCACCACCTTTACCTGAACCACAGAGGTTCAGACAAGAACCACCACAGAAAAAGCCCGAACTTATGAGACCCGAACCCAAAAAGTTGATAATCAATAAAGAGGTTAATAATAGACAATTCAATGACGCGAACGGCAGTCCATCTGTGGACGAAACGCCTATATCTGTGAAAGCCTTCAGAAAGAACTTTGAAATAAATAATAAGAACAACGAAATGCCACAAATTAAGAAAACTCCGGCCACTCCTCAGATTAATTCTGTCACTAATAATATGTGGAATAAGACTCCTTCCACTCCTTCTGCTGCTCCAGAAGATAGAAAAAAGAAGATAATTATTAAACAGCGTTCCAAAGACTCTTCTGATGAAGAGCCCAGACGTCGATCCACTAGAGATTTGGCGGAAGTTTTTGAAAGGGCTAACAGTCCAAGTACTGGACCCGAAAGGAAACCACAGCAACAGTTGCCATACGGACAGAGAAGAAGACAAACGACAGAAATCGCAGAAAATAATAATACAAATCAACAGCCAATTCGCCGGAGAAATAGGGAGTCAGAAACTGCTGCTCCTCCGCCTCCTCCTCCGCCGTCTCAACCAATTTCTAACAGAACTATTAAATTAGTAAAGCAGTCATCTGTTAGTCCATCTTCAGCGGCGTCATCACCGATGAGCTCAAATCGGAACTCTCCTCAGCCGCCACCTATGAGTCACAGTCCATCGCCATCACCTGCGGGTCAATCAGATGGTGAGGCCTCAAAAATGGTGTTCGGCAGAGTTCGACCTCCGCGGCTGTCATTAACGGGACGCACCCTTTCACAGGCTTCGCAAACATTACAGGACGTGAGTAAAGCCATAAATGATAGCTCCTCTCTTAGTGGCCGTTCGGCTTCTAATTCCCGCTCTGAATCTCCCGTATCAGCTGTTGGCGACTCTCGATATACCAAAACAGACAAAACCTCAAAACCAAAGGCTGTATCAAATGAATCCTCAAAACCAAAGACTATTTCAAATGAATCATCAAAACAGTCAAAGGAGTCCTCTGTTGAGCCCTCTATTGAGTCCATACAATCAAAGGCCACAACAAATGCCAAACCAGTATCAGATAATATGGCGAATAAATGGACGTCCAATGCGTCACTAAATATGAACAGCAATAAGAATAATGGGCTCAAAAAGAGCTGTTCTCCTTCTTCTTCAGCTCAAGAATCTGAAGATGAAGCAGAAAATAAGTCATTCAAACCAATGATGACTTCAAAGCTTTCGATGCAATTAAAACCCAATAATAATAATAATTCAGATAATAATGCAAATGACTTATCACTAACAGAGCCATCAACTGATAATCGCTATAATAGTAAAAGAGTTCCTTTGGGTAAGACTGCGGGCCAACAGTCCTTTGAAAAGAATAGGACGGGACTAAACCGGTCGTCTAGTGCTCAGATTCTTAAACTAATTAAGTCGAGCACCAGGACTGACATCGGTTTAAATAGAGTGGAAGAGGACGACGAAATTGAGGCACTCCTTATGGAATTGGAAAAGGAGGGGGTGGACAACATTGACTGGGATGAGCTCAATGTTGATCAGAAGAAAATTAAAGAGATAATTGAAAGTGAAAAAGTAGACCAATCAGATGAAGATGATTCTGATGATTCTTCAGACGATGATAGCAGTGATGACGACGAGGCCGTCCATATGGTGATCAACAGACAGGCACCGGCACAGGTGTCTGACGAAGAGGAGTTTGAAGTGGTTGAAGACGAGGATTCCGATTGAAAGACTGTTTTCGCTAATCCATAGTTTAAATTATTTTGAGATCAAAATATCGTTTTATTTTTATTTCGATATAATTTTGAATAAAATTATTGATAAATATCTCCAAAAAAAGTTATGTTTTTCTTATTATTCGAATATTTTTGGTTAAAATTTTAATATTTGTTTTGAATTTGAATTTTATTTTCAAAAAATATAAACAATTCTTCAATCGTTTGCTCAAAAATTGCAAAGAATTTTACGTTTATTACAGAATTTGAGTAAAAATTTTAATCATTTGTTTTACAATTAACTGAATTTATGATTAATTAATTGATAATTAATTACTGTTAATATAATTATAAATATTTAATTATTATTATTATAATTATAATTATTATACATAAACTGATGCATAAAAATATATTACAATTTTTGTTTCGGTTGAATATTATTTGTGATACTATTTTAAATACGGCATAAAATATAAGTATATTTGAGAATATGTTTTCAGATTTTCATTTGATGGCAACGATTAAACACTTATTATATTAAAATAGTTTTTCGTAATTAATTATTTCTTTAATAATTGTTTTAACTAAACTCTAATTATTTAACGCCTTCAGGTCTGACTGAAAACTTGTCATTATTAACTCAAATCATTTAGGAAAGTGAGTATGAATTTTCTCCTTTCTAGATCAATTCCAGATGATTTACCTCGTTTTTTGGCTAACTCAACCAAAATTACTTTTGAGATAACTCTATTTAATTTATTATTGTTCTATATTCTAGATTCTGAAAATTCCGGAATTCAAATTATCTTTTTTAATGTTTGGTAGAGAAGCAAAAAGTTTAAGACCTGACCTAAAGGTGTCAGCTCAACTCAAAACTTGAATCGAGGCAAAACATTCTTGATTATCAATTTATTATTCTTCAAGAATTTGAGTGAAAAATTACAAATATGTTTCTAAAGTTGAAAGTGGAAGAGCTTTTGTGATAATTAGTATAAATAAATCCTTAATTTCAAGAGTTTTCGGTGGAATTTATGAGAATCTGAGAGATGTCAGCAATTCTTTGATTAATATTCTCGTAAACTATTATTGAATCAAAACAAAGTCATTAAAGAAATTAATTCATTTCTGAGCTGAGGTTACAAAACCCATAAACTGTTTGAGTGTTTCATAATTTTTATACGAAATTCAAAGATTTGATTCATTTTGAGTGAAAATACAATTTTTCATTCAATCAAAGGATACAATTTGTAAGAGAAGTTTTGTCAACAAAATATTCAAATAATATTCAAAATCCGAAACACTTCTCAAATACAATCTATTTATAGAAATAACTCTTAACAACATATTTACGTATATATGACCTGATTTATAAAAAACAAGAGTAATGTAGTATTTAGTCACTAATCTAAACAACAATTTCTTTCAAAGCCTTTAGAAATAGTTGTTTGCGATGAGTAGAGAAGTGCCACAAAATCCGCTTCAAATCAATTATTCTGTTCAACAAAAACAGAAAGACATTGAACTGATTCTGTCGATTGTCTTAAATACCACGACTTGTGATGTCACGAATTAGTACAGAATATTAGCGCAGAATATTTATGTAACGCAGTCAGAGGTCTGACATTTGCTCTCTATTAAAGTTATTATATTTTCCAAACTCCAAATCATATGGGACAGGCATTACGGGACAGGCTTATGAGTGGTATATTAGCACTGCCTCATTCCCTCATTTATTCCATTAATCATATGATTATAATTATTTATGAATCACTGATTTGTTAATTTGCTCTTAAATACAGGGAATAGAAGGGAAAGGGAGACAATAATTTGACAATATTTGACGAAAAGATGCAAAAATGTGATAATAATTGAAATATTATTAAAACAATTGAATAAATATAATTATATTTTCTTGAGTTTGAAGAGAAGCCAAAAATGATTTTCCATTTGAAGTAATTTAAAGCTTTCCTTCAAAAACATGAGTAAAGAAAAATAGTTTCAAAAGAGTATTAATAAATAATACAATAATTAATTGATTTTTAATATATTTGTAGAAAAAGAGTACAATTTATTCGATAATCGATTGATTGACAAAAAAATTATTTCCAGGGAATCGAGTCATTGGTTTCTAAATAATAATTACCGGTGGCTTTATTGTCACAATGGTAACCTAACTCTGCGTTAATCACTACTCTCTTCAATTTGGTCGATGGTTTGTCTACATCTGGAGGCGGGTCGAGTGTCCACTGAGACCTGAGTTCTCCCGGATTCTCAATACTCCATATATAGAGTTCAACGGATCGTAAATGATTGCCAGCATTTGTGAAGTCGGGAGCGTTGGGCTGATCGTACCCATAGTTGACGTATATGTCGAGTGAACCCAAAGACTTGAGAGTTCCGTAATGGTTGATAAGTGATAACATATCTGGTGATCGAAATTTGTGGTGACTGTCAGTATGTATTACATCAGTGAACTGGGAATCTGTTGGTCTCAACATATTCTTCTCATTTATCTTTTCAAAAGAAGGACCGGCCGGGTCTAACCCTATTAATTAAAAGAGTTGAGTCTATTATTCATCGATTATTTTCAATTAAAAAAAGAGAGAATTTTAAAATAGAAAAGAATTAAATTACCAGTAATTCTGGCAAAAGAGGGACAATTCTTGACAGTACTATTCCTTCCGGCGATTCCCATTAGATGTGCCCCTAATCCGAGACCAATTCCCCAAATTTTGATTTTCATTCCGATCTTTTTCTTGATTTCGAGTACATAAGTGGCCAACCATTCGCCGATAGGTTGTACATTGACTGCTGCCTGTGGGTACTTGAAAGCAGGCAATTCTGCTCCCTTACCCCACCCAACTATAGCGATGGTTTGTTCAGATTCTTCACACATTTTACCTCTCAATTCGTGCATCCATTTTGTATTACTATTACCCCAAAAGCCGTGAGTTATAAACACAATGCGAGGCAAAGACAGTAGTCCGGCGTCTTTTAGTTTTGCGACTGCCTTTTGCGGATTCATTTCCAGGTTAACAACAAAGGGTTGGCCACCATCGGGACCATAGACTAAAATCTCTGGCCTTATCTCTTCTAAAGTCATTGAGGGCGGGATTACATTCAAAGCCATTATTAAATTTTTATTTTTTTCACTCAAAGCGACACAAATTTAGACACAATTTCAACACTTCTAACGACGTCTTCACAGAAGTATTCGTCGATTATTCATAACATTTAATTTGAATCAAAATATTGTTTAAAAATTAAATAAAGTTTTTCTTAATTTTGTGGAAATTCTTTTGGATTCTCCACTGAATTACTCTCCGATTCATTCAAAT
>JAQIXD010001579.1:0-14189 GCA_034699985.1 Minunthozetes semirufus
GAGAGAGAGAGAGAGTCTTAGGTTTCAATAGTATTAATATTTTTGAATACTATTTATGAATATATAATGAAATAATGAAATCTAATTGATATTCAAATTGAATAAATTTGAGACAAAATTTTACGAAATTTATTTTATTTTTGCGTTTAATGACATTTATTAGTGTTTTTTACACGAATACTAAATAATGAAAGCATTTTCGTTAATTAATTGTAAGATAAGTTCAAAGAATATTTAAATATGTGCTGAAAATAATTATTGTTATCATTAATAATGAATTTTTCTATTATTATGTCATATATTACGTTAGATTAATGTGAAAATTGATAATTATCTTGCAATGAATTTATTATTGGAATTCATCTTATTTATAGCCGGAGTTGTTTGATCAGAACCTTAGACTTCAAACCCACACTTCTGTTACCAAACAAATCCAAAATTGAATTTATTTTCTTTTAATTTCCAAATTCGGTTATCAAATGATAAAAAACATCCTTTACTTTGACACTAAGTGTTCAAAATTGAAACGGGGATAACCATACCTTAAAATTATCAGGTAAGATTATACCCACTTTCTTAAATTTATTTTTAAGAATTAATTCAAATATGATCAAGTTTCTTTGTCTGAATTTTTCTAAACAAAAAATAATCATTGAATACTTGATTTTTTCTCTTAAATTAAAAGTAACCTTGGTGCTATCTGTCCAATTTAAGACAGATGAAACATGAATTTAAGCAAATTTGACATTTTCCACCTTACTCGTTTCAAGATTCATTAATAATCCATTAGAAACTAAATTTTTTCTCTTTTAAAACTTTTGCTTAAATTTAATGTAAATTATATTTGAAATCTGCAGTACTTTTCACTGAAAAAATGAATAAAATTCATGAAAAGGAAAGGCATATCACAAGTTATCTAATCTTGCTATCAATATTGCCTTAATAAGCTTGGAAACTGATATTTATTCAGTTGAATCTTTCCATTTTGTTAAACAAACAAACTTCTATTCATTCAGTTTTTGCGAATGTATTAAACATTTTTCATATTTGATCTGAAATTGTGATAACATTTTATTTTTTCCGGTCTTCGGTCCCGACTCTTACGCACCAGAAGTGAATAACAGGACCCAAACAACAATAGATTGTGTAAACTATAGCCAAGTGTTGTGTGACTTCATCGCACCGCCAGTTTTTGCAGGCAATTCCTTTCACAAAACACTCAGTTATCACAAAAGTATTGAACAGTTTTGCCGAAAAATAGACGAAAAAATTGTTTATTCTTTTTTGACAATAAGTTAAGCGAAAGGAAACCTGAGCTCAGAATAAGAGGAGTCTCTCTCATGAAATAAGGAGTGAAAAGTATTATTTCTTTGACTCTCATCTCACGTCCGGTTACTTAACCAAAAAACTGTTAACTGAGAGCACCGGCAGGTCTTTTCCGGGGAAACTCTTACGTCTAATCATTGAATCAAAGATTTCAATGTTTTTCCAAAAATTCAATTCCGAGTTATTAAGGGCTGCGAAGAGTGTTCCCAATCATTTGAATCAGAGCCCAGAATAAGAGCACAGAATAAAAATACAATAAGTTTATATTGGATATAAAGAAGGGGGAAGAGTGGTAAAGTCAAAATCACTGATTATCATGAAAATCATGGTCTTCGCGCTGTCAGGGTTGGCACTAATCTTGGTTTTTGCAAAACGTCTGTTCAAAATTTGAGCCTTTTTTCAAGGGTAGGCGCTATCGAAATCCATGGGGTTTTTGGGCTGTTCTGTTCTCCACATTAAGCTTCACTGAATTCAATGTTGAGATAAGTATAAGTCGAGGCCTTATTTTAGTAAATATTCTGAGCAAACCTGACAGTCCTGTGAAGAACGAGAGGGCACAGGGAAAGAGCAGTTTCTTCTGTGGGTTCGACCCATTCATAACATTTAATTCACTCCGCATTTGAATCCATTCATTGCTATATTGGGCGCGCAATCAATCACTAGTCGACCGATTGGTCCTAAACTCAATGGATAAGAATATCGGCAGAAAGTGTTCACTTTTCCCTTAAATGCATAGGTATTAGTGTTGGGAGTGAGTACTTATACAGTCAAAAAAGGGAGAGGGAAAGGAGAGAGTAAGCGATTCTTGTGGCCGACCAGTTCGACAGCACACCACTACTCTTTTCGAGTGCCGCCCAATTGATATGTTTTGCCTAATGCTATACCACATACTGTTCCCTAAAATGTATTTTTCAATTGAGATAAAAAGTTTTATATAAGGGAATAGCCAGAGGGGTATTATTATTTGGTTTTTAAAAAACAAATGTTTATTCGAGATTATGTTTTCCAATAATCCTAGTCCGACATTTTAACAAGCTTAATTCTAAAATAGAGTAAATCAGTTGATCAGGTTTGTTTATTTCTCGAATAGATGTAATTTTTAAAAGTTAAATGTTTAAAATGGATATCAGTGAACATTATGTTGCACAGAATCATTTACCATTTTTGGCACCTGTGCTCTCAACTAATAGGTTTGGCCACTCATTAAAAGACATGTTCAGCCAATTTTCGTGTCAATTCATATCTGAGTTTGAAATCAAATCTTAATTACTGTAAGAAATACTAATTTCTTGAAGAAATTTAAGTCACTTTTTATTGGATTTGTTTTTCACATAAAATTCGAAATAATCTAAAAATTATTGTAAAAAAGACTTTTTCTTCAAATCATTCGTTTATTTTATTATTTATTTGAAATCCATTTCAGAAAATAACAATTTTTTCAGTCGTTTAATAATAAATCAAAAGATTTAATGTTTTTAAACTAAAATATTGATTAGAATTCATGCAATTCATCGAAAAAAACATTCAGATTTTGTAAACTAAAGGCACAGCCATTTGAATGACACACTTGCAAGTCTTGCATTGGCCGTAAGTGGTATTATTTTTCAAAAGTCTTGTGCTGTGCACAAACAAAATACCTGTCCCTTAAAGAAAACTCAACAAATTCGAGATTAGACTAGTTTTTCGACAAAACAAAACTTTGTATTACTTTTAATACTATTAAGGATTTGCTACAAAAAGTAACACATATTTTGAAAACAAGATTTAAGTATTATTTCTCATTATTTTCTTAAAACAAATTCCTGTTATTTTTGACCGAAAATTGAGTGAAAATTAATTTAAATTCAAATTAAATAAAAAATTGATTTTTAATTCTCGTTTAGTCAACAAAACCAAATATAAAAGAAAATAAAATAAGTGAAAAAATATTTCTCTCAATTCAAGTGTAAGTCGTTTTTCAGTACTTATTTCATAAAAACTTTCTTTTAATTTTATTTTACAATTGATTTCAAGTGTTATTAGAATTACTTATTCCAGACCTAAAAACCAGTCTTTCCTCTGAAAAAAGTCTCACTAAACATATCGAGAGAAATGCATTTCTGATTCAATAAATTCGAGACTTATTTATGTTTTTTCGTTTCATTTCTATTCAAATGAATATAATTTACTTAATTATTAGTGAATATAATTGTCGGACAAAACACTTATTTGGTTTCAAAATCCAATTTAGGGCTCAGTTTTTTGAGTTAATATAAGTAAACACAAATTTCTGTGGGAAAAATCGATCGAAACGGACTCTTTCCGAAAATTAATACTGTTTTTATATGATTTCTACCATGTTGTTCATGGGGAAGGGGGTTAAAACATATTCTGGAATCGATGTAAACTTGTTTTATAGACACTTTTGATTTTATCAAAAGTAATATTAGAAATTAAATAAATAAGAAAAATGTAAATATTTTAACCCAATTCCTGTTTGAATGTAAGAGCAAATATACTTGTGTTGAACATCCCTGGTTAGAATGGTTGGTCTATTGATCTGGTTTCTCGACTGTTATTAGCAGCCAATCATTAAACTTTTGATTGGAGTCTGTTTTTGATTAGAAGTCAAAGTCATTAAACTTTATTATTTCTTCTTTTATTATGCAAAGGATTTTCACTTGAATTTGATTCTTGCAATTTCTCATCAAATATTACATTCATTTCTAAAATGTCATAACTTTTCTTCGAATTTATTTTTAAATTTATTTCTTTTGAATTTATTTTATTTTAATGATTATATAATTGCTTTTGAATCGAGGAGAGAGGGAGGGAGAGAGCGGGAGAGAGAGAGAGAGAGGGAGATATAGAGAGAAATATTTATAATAAGTGTATAAATTTATATTTCGTTTTCATTCAGTGGGCGAAAGGTTTGAAAATGAAAACCAAATATTTTTCAAATGGTTTTCATGAACTTCATGTAGGATTCATATCTTGAATACTTTTTCAATTTAAATGATTAATGTATGGCTTAGTTTCCAAGAATAGTTTCCAAGAATATTCCTCTTTTATTGTATTTTGAATCAAATTTTTTGGTTAAAGAAATACTATATTTTGTATTAAATTCAATTCAATTATACTTTTGTTAATCAAATACTACAAACACTTCAATTGTCTGACAATTACTTCTAATTATAATCATTAGAAGAGTTTATTCCTTCAGACGAAAACCAATTGATTCGGATATTTTAGACTCAATTTTCATGGCTATAAATAATCCCCAAAAGAGGCTCAAAATAATATTCTTTGTAATGGAGATACCAAGAGTGCGATTACAGAAAAACAATCCAAATGTTTCTATTTCTGTCAATAACTATAAATAATGAGAAACTTATAATAAAAATTAGTTTTCTAGTGATTGTATTCCAGATTAAACTACCTTCTCCTTGAATATTTCAATCTAGCAACATAGACATAGACTACTTAAAATAATGTTTTCAATAAAAATATAATTTGTCTGAAAATTTCTCTGAAAAAAAGATAAAATGAAAAACACTTTCAATAATAATAATAATAAACTTTAATCTCGTTTTCAGATAATTGATAATTCATTTTGAAAAACTCCTGTTTTATTTCACTCTAACTTGTTTTATACTTGTATATTAAATTAACTAGTTTATTTTCTCATAACAAATGACTAAACAAGTTTATCTTATGGCAGTTTTTGTTTGAAATGAAACAAGCAGATTTTCGCGTCACATTTAATTTGAGTCAGATTAAAGTTTTTAATCAAAGCATAATGAATGCTAATTATTATTTCAATTTCAATGATAATTATCTTTTCGTATAATTAAAGTCAGAGAAGAAAAAATTGTTTTAACAAAATGTGTGTCAAAAATGCATTACATTATCGATGAGATTAAACTGTAATAAATGAATGAAAAAACTAATCTTTGAAAAACTTTTACTTAAATATAAACTCTCTCTCAACCGAGAAATCTGACTAATTTAAATTACCAAGTTTGTTTATTTTTTGGCGCAAACTTAATGTAGATCTGATTATTTAGTCTGGTGAATTAGATGTTTATCAAAAATAGGATTACCAATATGAGCATAATTAATCAATTTGTGTGTTTTTGATACAACTTTTTTCTACTTTGAAAAACACATTTTCTACTTTGATTTCCAGCGAAACATATGTGAGACAAATGTTCTGATGAGAGAAAAACTGTACTACAGTCTAATTATGGTTTTATTTGCAACTTTTTCAACAACCACTATTACACTCAAACCTTTATTTTCATTTTATTCTTTAAAAATTTCATTTGACTGTTGAATAACAGGATTTGACAAAAGGGAGAGGGATTAGAAGATGTATTATATTTGAGCAAAATATGAAAATTGTTGACAACACTAATGTTAAAGAAAAAGAAAATCTCTTTTTTATATTCTTCGAGTATTAGATGTTATAATACTTTTTATATTATTATGTATTAAATATAATGTTTTCGGAAAAACAACTTAAACTATAAGCCATTCCAAGTGTTTGTCATAAGAATTCAGACGTAATCGAGAATTTATAGTGAATTCATTTTACAGACACTACTCTCTCACTCTCTTCACTACTTTTAGTAACACATTTTCATGGAATCATTATTTTTACCAAAAAATCCAATTTTTATAATTTGAATCCATATTTCACAACCGAATGCTCTTTGAAACTAACATCTCTCTCATTTTTCTTCATAAGACATGAACAGACTCACAAATATGAGAATGAGATGCGCAAGATTTAATCAATATGAATGAGCTACTTTTTCTAAACTAATTATGTTATTGTTTCAAAATATATTTTTCCCATTTTGTATTTAAATGTGCAAGGTAAAATTTTAATGCTAGTTTTGCCAGTAAAGCTAAAATCAAAATAAATGCTTGTTCAATACCTTGCTCATCCAAACTCATAAAATGAGATCTTTGTTATATAATTTATGCCTCTAATCCTCATCCGATTTATGAAAATTTTTCTATTCATTGAATATATCTGTTCTCTTCTAACAGTATTCCCTATTAGACTAAAGTAAGCTAAAGTAGGCTCAAGTGTCGTATTTTTCAGTGCACTTCAAACTCAATATCCGTTAAATTTTGTTAAGATTTTTCAGAATATTAAACGAATTGAGTTTTTGTGTCTAATATTCACTCCTAATAAACTCCAAAAACTTTTCAATATTTTTGAGAAAATGTGTTACAAAACTTCAAATTTTATCTCATAATCAAAGATTCGTTGAAACAGTAAAAACGCAAATCTCTCCAATTTATACAATAAGTAAAGTTTTTTCATCAAAAATACAGAGAAAGTAAATCCGAATTAATCGCAACGTTTCGATGAAATCTGAGATATTTTAAAGACTCTTCTCTTTAAAGAAAAAGCACTTTTGAATAGAGAGATGCTAATGGATGGAATCATATCAAAAGAATTACCCAGTAATATAGCCCTCAATATATTTACATAACAATTCCACAGAAATAATAAACAAATTTTAATGGACTCAAATTCATTTTAAGTAGTTGTCAATCAATCGGCCAAATATTTCAAGAATTAATCAATGCTTCAATTGTAAGCATCCATAGCTTATATAAGTGAATAATGACCTTTTAACAATCAAAATCCCTCGTTTTCAGGGATTTACTGACAAATGAAACCTAGATATTTATAGTCTAATCTCCATCTCTACAGATATAATCTGTTTGAAGGCCAGGGAGAAATCCCATGTTGGGTTCAATCATCTCTTTTTCTTGGAATACTGCCATCAATTTTTAATTTGATCATTTGATCATGGTGGTGGTGGTGGTGGTGGTGGTGGTGTTGGTGATGCACACTTACAATAACATTAAATTTTAATCAAATATGAAAATATTATTTTTCTATTTTATGAATGTTAGAGACAAAGAAATATTTCAAAAACATATTAATGACTGAATTTGCTTCAGAGGAGTATTATATGAGAAAAATTTGTGTCAGATATGAGTTTATGCAAATTCGATTAAGCAGTTGAGCTAGATCAATTCGTCATAATCAACTTTAATATCGGTCTAATTATCGTAGAAATTAAATACTCATTTATTTTCATTTACTCTTTTAATGATAATTTTTTGCAGAAGTAATACAATAGGCTTTGAATTTAATTGTTCCTGAATTTGAATTTTAAAGTTAATCTGAATTTTTTTGAATTTCCTCTAATTTTTCTGACAAAACATAAATCTTTGAAAATATTATTTCCTTTTTATTTAATATTTAATTCATTCAAAAAATGGTTTGAATTACGAGACAAATGTTATTTAATTGCCATTAAAACAGATTATTCTAACAAATCGATAAAAACAAGAAAATATTATGAATTAATTATCAATTTTATTGTTATTGAATTTGAGATAGATAAAACATTCCGTATTATCAGATTTCATTGTCTAAATTATTAGCATTCAATTTAAAAAATTTTTAATCATTACCACAATTCACCATGACTAATATTTATTTTCAAAATTGAATTACAGAATCTGTATTTTGGGTGATTTACTAAGCAAACTTGATCATTTCAATAGAGCCATGCTTAATTTGATTTTGATTTTTGCATGAATAAATTGGCAAAAACCAGAGCGAACTGTAATTATATTTTTTATAATTAATTGCATTTTCTATTCGTTATGACATAATTCGAGTCGAATTATTTCTACCAGAATAAATCAAGTGAAAGCAAGGTTAGCCTAACTTCATTTTATTTAATTATTCCGCTGCTATTCTTTATACATCGACATTGGCCTGGTCCATTTTGCTTTGGCTTATTAAGTCTTAAGACTTATGTTCGTGCACTCTTGGTCAATTAATCCTGAAATTCGAACATGTTCATTCTTGCATGATTATTATAATTTTAAAGAAACAACAAAAACAAGATATAAAATCCATTTTTCAAATATGAATATTAACATCGCATAAGAGAAAATGGTCTCCGATTATAATGAGAGGAAAATTTAATTTTTAACTCAAAGTTTACGATATTTCATTACCATGTCTGACATAAAGCGAGCAAAAACAAAATACTATTTGACATCAAAATCATAGATAATAACCGGAATCGTTTGAAATTACGACTTAATCGAGAAACTCGGCTCAAAATTTATGTAAATTCAGTCAATATGTATGACTCTATGACTCTGTGTATGACTTCGTTTGGAAATACATTCACAAAACAAACGATAATTCCTTCCATTCGTGTAATTAGTGATCATTTAAATTACTTAATCATATTTTTCGCTGAAAAATGTTATTATAATTAGTTTTTGAATAATATTTGAATATTCAGTCAACGATAGACAAATACAATACAGAGCTGGCCAAGAGGTACATTTCATACGATCCTATTTTATTAATTTTTGTTATTTACTATTTTCCAATATTTCACACAACTGTAGTCCTCTATCCATTTCCAACATTTTCTTAATTAAGAATCTTATTTTTAAAATAATAATCTTATTAATTTAAATTGCTGAACACCTTTGCCTTCCCCGGAAAAATAGAGACAATTAAATATCCAAATGTTATTTCTAGTGCCGAAAGTAATCATGTTATTAATTGATCCAAATTTGCACGATTGAAGCCTATGGGTTCAACACTATTGTGCTTTGCATTATAATTTCTTTATTATTGATCACCTCTTTAGCTCCTCATTAAAATTTGATCATGCTTCTCTGTAGAGTTAATTTTGAAAATCGGATTATTCAAAATTTAGAGATTTTAGTTCACAACTTCAATAAATATGAGGTTCACTAACATATTGACTAACATATGAATAAATTCTCCTTATATTTCGTCATAAAAATCAAAATTTGTTTTAGAATTTAAAATTTCTTATATCCCTAAAGTGTTGGTCTCTCACTGCCTCCCTTTCCACTCATTTCTATCGACTATTGAATAAATTTTGAGAAAATTAAAAATCCAATAAATTAAGAGGTATTACGTGAACTTAAATAAATGATGTGGATTATATAGATTATGTTTGCACTCCAATATAGTCTATTAACGTTTGCTAATTAAATAATTGAAGTTTTCATTGGAAAACTGGAATATTATTATTCTAATTAATGCCCTTGTTACTTTCATGTTTCAGTCAATATCACGAACCTTATGTAAAGTTAATTCAGTTCAATGTTTGGAAACTGTTTTCTCTAAAATTTAATTTAAAATTTTAATTATTTAAAACAAAATGAAAACTAATTTATTATTTCAATTCAATTGTAGAAAAAGATTAGATTTTTATGGGGAGGGAGAGAGGGATTTCATGAGCCATTATAATCACTTTCATTTAAACTAATATGTAGTTCACAAGATCATTTAGTGAAGTACACTAATTGCTTGTATTAAGGATAATACAGACGTATAACAGTTTGTATGTATTATATTGGATTTAGCATGCTTATTTTTATCCATATAAAATTTTATTCAAAGTCAATGTTGGAGAATCAGAAAATCAATAATCTTCTTATACAAATCTGCTAGACTAGCAGCGCTAGTACAAAAGACAAGGCCAACTGCAGTTGCATTAAATGAGATCGTTGAGCCCCTATCCTCCTGATATGAATCTGTAAATTGCAATTCAAAATAAAAGGATCTTTTTATTTGAAAAACAACAAAATTACAGGAATATTCTATTTTAAAGGTTTTTTGAGATTTTTGAGCATGATAACAATAAATTTCCCATATAATTGCGAATATAAACAATTGTCGCAAAAACAAGGAATTAATTTCTAACGAAAGAAAAACCATAATTATTATGACATTAAATTCAAAAGGATAGCACCCGAGATGTTTTCATAAAACAGTGTTTGTGTGCTTCGAATTTCAAAATAGTTATTATAACAAAAGTTTAGTACAATTTCTGAATACAAGACTCCGTTTCTCATCGGATAACAGTTTTTTCGTTTCAAATGTTATGAAAATCGTTGAGATATTCATCGGTGGAAAAGAACGGCACAAAACGTATACTTAATTCAACGCCAGTTTACTGTACATTAAATTTCTTCTCTTAACTGATGTCAGGGTTGAGCAGAAGCCCTCCAAATGCAAAAACAGTTTTTCTTCGCTAATTTATGCATGTTCAAAATACAGACTAACCCCCTTCAAAGGTAATTAAATTCGCATTCAATCCTATGAGGAATCATTTTCACTCCAACCGTTGCCTTTCCCTGACTTTTATACTATTTATTATGTATTTTGTATTCCAATGTCTCAGTGATGAGAATTTGATGGATATTTTATTATTGTTTTCACTTAATATGCATTTATATTATTTGAATACAAATTCAAAGCAATTTATTATTAAATTTAAGCGGAAAATACGCCGAAAAAAATGAGTCAAATATGTATTTCACTCTTTATATTGACTTCTGTCTACTCCTGTCATACAATTGAATGCATAGGCATTCAATATGAATGTCTTTCCTCTCTGTGCCATATGTTGTAATGATTGTGCAAGAAATCAAAAGTTACAAAATGTGTTTGTTATATAACTTCTGTCGAAGTCTTTGACCCAAAGGTTTTAATAAAGGATTTTGAGATTAACTCAAAAAACAAATACTATTTTGGAATTGTTTTTCATTTAATTTGTTTCCACTTTTTGTCTCTCTTTTCAAGAAATTCATTATTTTTCGATCAAATCTCGAAAATATTCATTACTTTGATATCAAATTCCTCTTATATTAGACTTAAATTAGATTTTATGAGAAATTCATAAATTGAATATTTATTATCTTGAAAAATTGAGTAATTACACCAGACCTGTTAATTTTTTCCTTAGTAGACATCAAAGTGGAAAATTAAAAAAATGCCTTTTCGTCAAAGAATTGAAATGAAGTAATTATCAACAAATTATAACTTATTTAAATATACATGTATATGTATATTATATAAATTATTTCAATACAAAAATTATTTCAGGTCTCGTAGCTTATAGAGCAATGTAACTTGATCAATAATTTGATTGATATGAATTTTGAGTGAATAGGATGGGATTACAAATTGTGCCACACTATATCTTATCAATCAATTTCTAGAGAAAGGACTTTGAACATTTTAAAATAACCAGAAGGTATTTCCCCCTTTAGATACTTATTTAAATTTAAATTTTATTCCACTAATTCTCAATTAATTCAAAAGTGGTTACTAATATAGATAATTTCACAAAAATACGTATATTATTGCAATGAGATGGTTCATTCACACGATGAAAAATCCCCTGCCAAATAATGTCTCGAATAATAATGTGAAAATATCTTGCACAAATGTATCTCAAATAATTACTTTTACTTTTCAATGGAAAGTTTCGAATCAATTCAATTTTATTTTTCATTATTTGACAAATAATTTATTGTATTTATTATATAAAATATAATATAATTATATTTCTGTCGAGTAATTCATTGTTTAATTCCATGTTTTTTTAACTAAAAAAATAATTTTCAAATAAATCGTTCAAAACTTCATACTTTTATAACAACTTTTTTTTCCCTATTATTCAATATTTGATTTCAAAACGAGTTATAAATTATTTTATTATTTGAACGAAAAAAATAGTTTTATTTGATTTAATTCCGAAAAAAATAGTATAAATTGTGAGCGAATATTAACGCAAAAAATGTTATCGATATATATTTTCTATCGTCGCTTGAACTCTAACGTTATTTTATCAGCAAAATTATCTATCAAACACTAATTGATAATTAATTACTCGTTTTTCTGACTCTTTTCGCTTCGATTCAATTAATCAATTGTTTTATAAGCAAAACAAAAATCTATGAAAATCTATACTAAACTATAAGTCCATAGATTTAATAGTTTTAGTTCAAAATAAGTTCATTGAATGTGATTTTGTATAAAAACACATTTGAAATATCAAACAATTTTAATGTTTTCGATGAAATGTCTGTTTTTTATTCATTGACAGAAATATGTGTCAAATATTTTCCTTTTTATTTATTTGAATTAATAGACAATTATATATACATTTATATAGATTTATAGATATGTTTCTGTCTATTATTTTTTGCTCACATTTTAAATACAATTTAATTCGTAACTCAATTTGAAGTTCCCATCAGTTTAAGTGACAAACCCATTGTGTTTAACACTATTGAAGGGGAAGGGGAACAACACCAACGGTTTGATCATCAATAGAGGAAAGACTACTTGAAACACCAGTTGAAACTGGCCGGGCTCTAAAAATAGGTCAATTTGGTTGTAGTTTGGTTGCAATTTGGATGGCTTTCCTTCTATTATAGACAGTATGAAAATTATAGCTTTTATTTGTTTGAATTGATTTTTAATTTAATTTTCAATTTGATTGATTGCATCAAAATGGCATCAAAAACATAATTGATTTGTGAATTTCAATAAAGAATTCAATTATTTTAATGTTTTTCAATCGTTTTCAATACTATTTATTATTATTTGAAGATATTATTTGTTAATCAATTTTATTCTCGAAAAATGGTATTAAAAATCATTTAACTTTCAATCGATTATAACTTAAAAATGTGGGAATAAATACTAAGAATATTTTGTTTTGAAAAATTGCTTTAACTATGTGATAGTTTACCTAATTTTCTGAATTTGATGGATGAAAAAATTCCCACAACTTTTATCTAATCTAATAATTGTTTTCATTACTATTTCAGACACTCTATTGATTAATTTTAAATCAATTAATTAATTAATCATGCTCAATTCTAGTTCAATTCAGTTTTTTATAATTGAAAGGTGAAAATAATTTGATTAATTAAACGCCAAACAAATAATTAAATTTTAATTAAAGTGTGAAATAGTTTTTATTGTTATTTGTTGTGAACTTCAAACAATTTTTTCTTTGAATCAGAGATCGATTTATTCAATTATTTTCAAAATTTTGTTAATTTTTTGCTAAAATTTTCGACAAAATTATAATTAAATAATTATATAATTGAAGTAAAGTTCAAATTTTCATTAATTATTTAAATATTTCATTAACACAAAGGGAGGGAGTAAGTGAGTGAGTAAAGGGAGAGAGATTCAAATATAACTTAAGTGATCTTAGCTTTGATTTTCAGAGCATAGCCTCAAAAATATTCTGTTCATTAGTTTCTTATTTTTTTTTGAAACCTTTTTCTCTGTCTTCTGTTTAAACTTCTTTTATAACTTCTTTCACAAACAGTTGAAACACAAAACCTTTTGACATTCAATAGACATGTCTTTGATTTTCTCTTAATTTCTGTTTAATTATTGTTTAGTATTTGAAAAATACTTTTGTATTTCGTAATGTTTTTGGTTTTGTTGTTGAAAAAAAACTGTCTTTACTTAAAGTCTAGTAAAAACTGCTTTACTTTTCGTGTTAATGAAAATTTCAGTTTTTTCACACCATTTAACAGAAAATTATTAGTATTTCTCTCACTTAGAGGGGAAAGGGGGGAGAAATAGTTCTCCACTAAAGAAAATAATTGATTTTCTAATCACTGCTAAACTTTTTTCAAACAAATTTGCGAAAATTTTTACTTCAAATACAATAATTGAATACTTATTTACTCTGAGATTACTTTTAGTCAATAAGTTATGACATTAAAAGAAATATAAAATAGTATTTGTATTAAATGTCTGACTAAATGCCAATTCATATCAGACTTGTTATTAATAATCGATTACTTCTTATGATTGTTTCTAATTCACTGATAACAAGAACCAAGTTCTCAATCAAAATATATTTTATCTATTATTTTGTTATTTCAATTATAAAGAAATACTTGAATCAAGATTTGATTCAATGAATCTCTCTCTCTCTCTCTCTCTCTCTCTCTCTCTCTCTCTC
>JAQIXD010001580.1:0-14177 GCA_034699985.1 Minunthozetes semirufus
GTGATTACAGAAAAACAATTTCCGGTCAAAAGGAAAACCGTTTGCCGTTTATGTTCATCCATTTGCCAGAAAGTGCCAATAAATCCCATGTGGAAAATCTTAGACAAAATCAATACAGACTGACCACACCATATGATATTTATGCTACTATGAGACATTTTATCGAAGGTAATTTCCTCAAATTACCATGTTAATTAATATTACAATATTTCTCTTTAATTAAAATAACTTTTCTCAACTTCAGGCAAAGCCAACGATAGTCTTCCTCATGGATTGTCACTAATCAATGGTGTGATTAGTGATGGCCGGACCTGTGATATGGCGTCAATACCCGATATATACTGCGGCTGTTATAAAGAGATACCTGTATATGACTCCAGGGTTATAATACCTGAGCAAACAGTGCCAATGATTATCAAAACCCTTAACTCATTAACTGAAAAATATCGCTCGAAATGCTCTGAAATTAAGTTTAGAGCCATTAATGCTATTACCAAAAGAATGAGTAATGAATTGAAAAGTGATATTCAAACTTACCTAGTTCAAATATATACCACACCGGGAATGGCTTTGTATGAGGCGCTTATAGGAAATGACGGGAAATACGGTGCCTTTGAAATACACGGAGGAATTTCAAGAATAAATAGATATGGGGGACAATCCCATTGTGTGCCAGAAAAGAAAATCAAAGATTACTGCTATTGTAATGACTTGTTGTAAACGATATTCCTGATAAGTTTGAAACTGTGAAGATCAATAAATCTCCATTATATGAGTATAAACTAGTAAATTACTTGTGCCTATGTTAAATGAATTGCAAGGAATTGTTAAAAATGACGGGGAATATTGTCCACAATATTTATAGGATGACCCGTTTGTTTGGTATCAAATGATGTTTAAACGTTTGTATAAAATTTCACAATTTACTTTAATTACCTTAAAAATATTCAATTATCTAGTTAATTTTATGAAATTATCACGTTCGCAAGTGGTTTCCAATAATTATATTTGATAAACAAGTTCATAATCAAATGTTTATTACAATAAAATTCCATCGAGACTTGATAAAACTTTATTTAGCCTTGGTGTTTTGATATTATATGTCGAAAAATATAGTACCTGTCTCTTTTTTCTACTGGCTTATACCTCGTTCAAAGCTCGTTCAAAGTTATATTAATTATCAAGTATAATTCAGTTTATTTGCTCCTTTAAATAAAAGTCTCAAAAATCGTAAAATGAAAAATTCGCTAAACTTGATAATTTTTATTACTTTTACCTTGCTCATTTTCATCAGTTTTTACATATATGAGTGTAAGAATGGTATGGGAAAATATTTCAAGTCAAGTTTGGAGCATGGTGTTGTTGCCAAAATAAATAAACATGATAGATTCAATAATCGAAAATTCACCAAAACTGATGAAGAAATTGAACTGACCAAGCTATCGCCAAATATCGACGCACTGGGATGTATAGACGAGATGCCAATAGCACTCTTCATACCATCGGTGGCACAAATCGAGGGACAGTCTTACGAGAGGAGGAATATATTGCGAAATACTTGGCTCTACGAAGCGAGAGTTGTGCACAGCCTAAGTGTTTACTTCCTAATAGGTCTGAGCAAAAACCAGACCGTAAATGAAATACTAAAAGAGGAAGCAACTGAGTATGGTGATATTATCCAATTCCAATTCAGTGATAATTTGACCCTGAAATCAATATCAATGCTACGCTGGGCTCAGAGGAAGTGCTCAAATACCCTGTTCATCATGAAAGTGGACGATAACGTCATACTGAACATCGACAGACTTTTAGAAAGTATAAAGTCGTTTAATAGAGGAATTACCGGACATAGGGTTAGCCCAATAAGGACTTTACAAGAAGGAAAACCTGGTTATAAACCTCCTGAAAATTTCCTAGCTACCGAAGAGCGATACCCGTCCTATGTTAATGGAGGGGCTTATGTCATAGCAACTGATGTTATCAATAGACTTATCATAGGGACTGATAATTACTCCGGTTTTTATCCTGATAACGAAGACCTATTCCTTACAGGAATGATAGCAGGAATAGTTGGCATTGAGTCATATGATAGCGAGGAATTTCTTCTATCCTTTAATTGTGACCTAGAACATTTGTCTAAAATGTCTTCGCTTATAGCACTGGTTGACTGTCAATCCAACCGACAGTTTGTGAATTTCTGGTACAATTGGAAACTGTCATCAAGTTTTAATCAAGATACAACATGCAAACATTACATTATAATTATAATTATTTTATCTATCTTAAATCTTTTATTTATATTCGTTGAGATTATCAAGGTAACCTTAATGAAATATAGAGATAATAGCATGGTTAACGTTAACCAAAAATATTCTATTTTATGAATAAAATGTCATTTAAAATTGAACAAGATAAAATTCAATCAAATTCAAAAATTTAACTGAATAATTTTATTTATTTTTAAATTTTAACATGGTTATTTCATTGATTTTTCATTGATTGCAACTTTGATCATTAATTTCATCCCATCTTTTACTGGTTTGATTTGATGATATGCAAGAGCATAATACAATCTTTTCATGATACATTTATTTTCAGAATGAACATTCAAATATGATTGCTTCAGTGATAAAATACCTTTCACACTCTTCTTTATTTATTCTCAAATGAGGAGAAAATATCAAGATAAAATTTAAAGCATCACACATGTACATTTAACAATGACATAACGGCAAATATTTTTTCCAGATCACCCCCTAATCTCCTGGTGCTGGACTCAAAATCATTGCCTCATCATTTGCTACCCCTGAGGCTGGAGACCATCGGCACCCCTGCTTATATTTCTGCCAAACTTTCCAATGTAACTCAATTTTTTCATCACTATTGCACCCATAATAAACACCCAGTCCGCTTAAAACACATGGATTACTGCAAGAGAAACTTTTATGGAAAAGTTGCGAATTGTATCTTGCAATCGATACTTTCTCAGCAATTATACCAGTAATGAAAACATCGTCAATGAATATAACATAATCAGAGTAAGAGTCAATTCCCTCGATCAATGTCTCAACGCAATAGTCAGACAGCAAATAACCAAGACCAAATAAATATTCAGGGTAATACCTGTGCTTGTAATAATTATTTGAAATGTACCATTTGCTATTGGGTTGTCTAACAGGTTTGAATCTACGACATAGCACACCATAAATTCCTAGAAATATTACAATTGAAAAATCAAGTTTAGATATCAAGATCGAGATCAAATTTGTTTAACCTTTCTTAAAGCTATTGATATTATCGAGAAAGAGCTGGATATTAACGATTACGTCGTCGTCAACGCTCAACACATGTCTTGTTTCGCAATACTTTTCACTCCAACGCAAAACGGCTATCGATTTGAGGGTCAGGTTATGATAGGCATCGATAAAACCAAATTGAATCAAATCCTGATATTTTTGTGACTCGTTTTCGATCAAATTTTCTTCACTTTTATTCGTGGACAAACCGATTGCAAAGAAAACGCTGATATTTAGACTCTTGGTCTCTGATATCCAGGTCCTCCTCAAAGTCTGCCGCCTTTCGAAGGCATTGGCTCTCGATTTGATGTAAACAGATATCGGTTCCTCATTCCTGCACTGATAGGGTAATCTTGTAATCACCTTGGTCAAAATTAGCTCTTCTTTAGTATAGGCAAATTGGCGAAAATTTTCCGTAGTTAGCTAGGTGAACAATTTCCGATTTATCAATATGCTATTCAAATTTGGTACTTACAGTTTCAAATTTTGTTTGCTCAGTTGATTTGAATTCTGTCTTATTCATAGAGATTTTGTTAATTTAATTGTACATAAATTTAACTGAATTTAAACAAGATTAAAACTTTATTTGAGATAGGATCATTAATTTAAGATAAAATGGCCGCCACTTTACTCCTCCCTATACCCCTCCCAGAGTCGGCCGAGCTTGGCTATTCCTGCTATCAAGATAAGGCTTTGATAAAAGTTACCTCGTCTTTCATTGGTGAACTGAATGTCTTGGGTAACTCTGAATCATCTTGGTTATGTTTATTGAATATTTCAATATTTGAACTTGGCCATGTTGAGTACAATATCAGAAGTAATGCCGACATCAAGATTAGAAATAACCTTGAACATGATAATTTGAACATTATTGAATAAAATCTATTCAAAAAGAAAATATTGAAAATTATACATAAATCAGTTGAAATTTATATTAAATCTTGGTATTTATTAGTTTTATGTTAATTGAGAACGTGATGTTTTCATCAAATCAACTAGGTGTTTCCATATTTTGATGTATTTTTTTGGTAAAATTGTTTGATAGATAATTATCTTGTTATTTAGTTGTATGCCATCATTTTTTGTCTTTTTTAAACTTGTTAAATTTTTAACATGAAAAATTCGCTTAACTTGATTATTTTTATTTCACTGCTTTTGCTAATTATATCAAGTTTATATCTCAATAAATGTGAGAACAATCATCAAAATTGTTTCAAGATAAACACCATGCTCATTCGACTTAATAAAACAGATAAATTCGAAAATAGAAAATACATTAAAACGAGCGAAGAAATTGAACTGACCAAGCTACCGCCTAAAATCGATGCTCAGGGATGTGTAGACCAGAAGCCAATAGCACTCTTCATACAATCGGTGGCACAAATCGAGGGACAGTCCTATGAGAAGAGGAATATCTTGCGAAAGACATGGGCTTACGAAGCACGACATGAGCACAGCCTAAGTGTTTACTTTTTATTAGGTCTGAGCAAAAACCAGACCGTAAATGAATTACTCAAACTCGAATCAAACAAGCATGCTGATATTATCCAGTTCAAATTCAATGATGATTACCGCAATTTAACCCTGAAATCAATATCAATGCTACGCTGGGCTCAGAGGAAGTGCTCAAATACCAGGTTCATCATGAAAGTGGACGACGACGTCATACTAAACATCGACAGACTATTAAAAAGTCTAAAAGGGTTTAAAACTGGAATAACTGGACACAGAGTACATCCCAAAAGGAATTTGAAAGTAGGTGCACCTGGTTATATACCTGCAAAATATTACCCAGTTACAAATAAGCGATTTCCGCCCTATGTTTATGGAGGAGCTTATGTCATATCAACAGATGTTATCATTAGATTTGTCAAAGCAATTGATAATTACTCGGGTTATTACTTGGATAACGAGGACCTTTTCCTTACTGGAATAATAGCAGGAATAGCTGGCATTGAGTCACACGATAGCCAGGAATTTCTTTATCCTTTTAATTGTGACCTAGCACATTTGACTAAAATGTCTTCGCTTATAGCACTGGGTGACTGCCTATCCAGTGAACAGTTTCTCAATTTCTGGTGCCTTTGGAAACCGCAATCACGTGACTCATCATGTCATAATTATCCAGTAGCAATTGTTATTTTATCATGGCTAATATTTTTAACTGCATTATTCGGTTCTTCTAAAAATATTTTAACAAAAATTACAGGTAGATTTTTACCAAGAATTACCCTTGGTATTAGCCTGAATGGGAAAAATGCTATTTAATAAAACGATGGTTTTACTAATCAAAAATCTTCTATTTTAATTTAACAAGATAAAATTCAATTTATTTTTAAATTTTAGCAAGTTTATACATTAATTACAACTTTGATAATTTATTTCATTCCATCTCTGCTTCATTTGATCAGGGGATAAATATTCGCCTGCTGAAAATTGATATTTTAGCAAGATATAATTTTCATTTAATTTACCTCTTCGCTGATCGGCGGAGAAATAATTCGACTGATTGTGTCGGATAACTGGAGATCACCATGATCAGAATTGTTTAAAATTGGTTGGTGAAATCTTGTTCATCCTTGGTGTTCCAATAGTTCTCAGAACTGTTAAGTATAATATTAGAAGTGTTGCTGACATCAAGACTAGTGAATAAAATAACCTTGAACAAGATAACCGGGACATAATTGGATAAAATTTAATCGAAGAGAAAATAGTATAACATTTGATCAGAACCATTTAAATCTTGTTATTTGTTTTATATATATTTTTGTAAACTTATATGAACTTGTTTATTTTAAATAATGACTGCAACAAATTGAGAACGTGATGATTTATTAAAACAATCTAGATCTAATCAGATATTATTTTAATGCAATCCTGGTTATTATTTGAATTTTGAAAGCTAGTTAATCCACTTTAAACAATCAGGTTTTGAAGTTAATTTTATTCCGATTAAAAACAATCCACTTTTCAAAATAAATATTTTGACCATGATAAAATATTGGCAAACTCATTAAGAAACCGCATAACTCATTGTAGTTTTTAATTTCCCTCTATATCTCTCTTATTTGACTATTATGCCCTTTATTATGCTATTCTATAAACAAGCTTGGTGACAATTCTGTTGATTAGGGGGGGCTCTGATCTTAACAATAGTTTTTTGTTCCGTATCTTTTCCTCAGTTTTGAGAGTATAGTGTTGTAGACGTTTTTATTCCGTTTAATGAAAGGTGATCTCTTCTTTTCGTCCTTCGGGTCAACCCGTTTGATACCCGCCGCGTGTACTAAGAAGGCGTTGTCCAAAATGGCCAAATCGTATCCCATTAAACACATTTCATACATCTGTCCATCAAATTATTTATAAGAATCTATTGTCTTATTAAATGAAGAGGGCGTTGACCATTACCTGAGACATTTTATCGCGCTTTCCATCCCATGTTAGCCTCTCATCATAGAGGGGCTCATCGTTTGTTCCGATATAAAGGGGTTCCCACGTATTGCGAGTACGAAGACGTCGGGTCACTCGGAATATACCCAACGAGTCATTAATGGGTTTGACGTCAATCCACTGAAAATTGTATTATAATTATTTAATATAAGCACAGAATGAGAGCACAGAATTGAAACTATGTTTACCCGATTCCTGTCGGGGAAGTTCTGACAGGCGTCACAAATCCACTTATGGAAGAATATTGCCTTTCCTTCGATAAGATAATTGTTTTGAATAATTAGTTTCATTGCAAACAAAGAGTGGTTCAAAGGGTCTGATGTAATGCTCACCCGATTTAAAAAGAGCTCTGAGTTCTGACTTATTCTTCGGCGGTTTGAGACCTGCTTTCACTTCGAAGATAGGAATGACATAAACATGTCGTCGACTGCTATTCGCTGATAACGGAACTAATCCAGACTTTTCCCGTTCAAGCAATCGATGAAAATCAGAGACAAAGCCAACACTCGGGTATAACTCAATATCGGAGGCGAATATATATTTGGTCCGAGCGTTAAGTCGGGCGACATTTCGGACAACATTTATGGGATAAGGAAGAGAGTGGTCAGCTCTGAACGAAGTGTTAAACTTTGAAGTTATCTCATCAAAGGTTTGGGAACAGACCATGTCTTTGACATAACTATGAGGAAAGGTTTCGTTGGATTTTGGACCGAAAGCCGTATTGAAGACCAAATGCCAGGACGTCCTCGACTTCACGCAAATGTCTTTACATTTACGCAAATAATAGATTAAATTAATAACGAGAGGGAAGTCCTCTCCCGGAGCGTAAACTCCTACTGAAATGTGTCCGTCCCATCGGGTGCACAGGTTTTCAATGTGATAGAGGAACGGGAAAGTGGCCTGAGTTGTGAGGGTCACACTCTTCAATCGGTCGGGGCTGTCATCGCTCGGAATATAGTTCTTTAAAACAGTATAAGAGGCGCGCCTTTCGGTTGACCACCAAATTGTCTCTGAACTGACTTCTGGTTTGTTATCATTTCGTTGAATAGCTTTTAACTCAATGTTTGGTATTCCTAAGAGTCCATCGATTTTGGAGACCTCTTGGGATGTGTTTGACTGAAGAGTTAAAATTTTATTAACGGCTATAACTCCCGATGAATACTATTACGATTTTAAATTGATCATGATAAAATATACGTCACCTTTTCCATTTTAAAACCAGAGACTGTCAACTTGTGTTCATAAACATCTTGTTCATGTTTGCGTGACTTTTCAAGCTCTGCCCGCTTATTAGAAATTTTATCTTGATATTTTGAAAACATTTGATAGACCAGGAACAATGTCGTTAAAGTAAACAAAGCCCTCAAATGGATTTTAGAAACAATCATATTTGAACTTGATACAATTTAATGAAAGCAAAAAACAACTGAATCAACTTAAATGAATGATTTCAAATTTTAATCTTGCTTATTTTAAGATAGCACTTAGCATTTTTTCATGTCCAAGATAACTTTTGACGTTTTCTAAACATTTTTCAAATGATCATACATATTTTTCTAGTTCTCATTATTTCTGAAATAAATGCACCTTTTTAAATGAGATTTATAATAAATAAGCTAGTTCTAATAGCTTAAACGTGATTCTAATGGATAAAAACAATATCTTAATTATCTAGTTTTATTAGATTTACAACACGTTTTATTGATATAAATATAACATGATCAATTATTGATTAGCTCTAATCAATTGGTTTTCAAATACATGATAATGTTGAGTAAACATGATAAAAGTTTTTGAAATATTCAGTTTATTTGATTCAATTTTGCAAAGTTTTTTGCGATAATAATCTTGCTTTATGTCTGATAAAAATTTCTGATATCATGCACATTTTTATTTGATTAATTACATTTCTCAATTTCCAGCCATCTTTGTTTCAGATCATTTATGGAACCGCACGGACCAATAATGGCAAATTTTTGCATGGCACATCTTTTTCGGCAATTAAACTTGACGACCAGTTCAGAATTGAACCTGGTCATATTTACCAGTTCAGCGATAACACCTGTGATGAAAACATCTTCCAGTTTCAATATATGACCCCCATAAGGATCTATGGCCTCCACCAATTGGTCAACATAACCAGGCCCAGCGATTAGATAGGCAGGACCATTTATATAATCTGGGTAGTACTCTCTGTCATAAACCCTTTTTGGCATGTACCATTTGCTATTCGTATATCTGATTGGGCGTGTCTTTTGATATAAAACGCCATTAATTCCTGTAAATAAGATTAGATGCAACAATTTCATCAAGATCATAATTGAATACCTGGTTTGAATTTATCAAGATTTTTGAGAAGCAATTCCACGTTAACCACAATATCGTCATCAGCTTTGAGTACGTATTGAGTGTTGCAATAGGTTTGAGTGAAACGCAGTATTGATATCGACTTAAGGGTTAAGTTATAATAGGAGTCAATAAAACCAAATTGAATTAAATCTCCGTATTCTTGGTTTTCTTTTTCAATAAGCTCTTGGACTGTCTTATTCAGAGTTAAGGCAACCGCGAAAAAGACACTGATGTTTTGTCTTTTAAAATCGGATACCCAGGTTTCTCTCAGGAACTTCCTTCTATTGAAACTGTTGGGCGAGGAGTGTATGTAAACTGAAAGGCCTGGGATTACATTGCATTCACATTTGCAAGGTATCATGGTGAAAATATTTGTCAATTCTAATTCTTCCCTCGTGTTGATGAATTTTGTCAAATTGGGCTGGACACTCTGCCCAAAGAGAATTGAATTCAAATCAGGAATAGCCTTGAAAGCCCTTTAATTAATCATGGTAAAATATACATTACCTTTTCGGTCTGAAAAATAGTGTCATTTTCTGTATAATTGTGCTCATAAACATCTAGTTCAAATTGGCGTATTTTTTCTGGATTTGTCAGCTCGTTTAGCTGATTATTTAAAGTTTTATCTTGATGTTTTGTCCGAAATTGACAATAAATAAGGAACAGTGTCATTGAAGCAAGCAAAGCTTTCAAAGGAATTTTGGAAACAATCATATTTGTACTAGATACTATTTAATCAATGCAAAATAAGGATCAACAACGGAATATTCCAATCTTGTTAATATTGTATAAAAAACAATAGATTATAGCTCAACAATAATTGATCAGGTTATTAGATTTGTTTATATTTTTATTTACGCATAAATAATATATCTGTCATTAAAACGTGATTAAAATTGACAACATGGTGAATTGTATATGATTTTATTTTGAAAATAAGTGATAAATTAAGATAATTGCAGCCAAACATTTCACTTTTACAAACTGAACAAGATCATGAATCAAAGACTTTTTAAATGCAGGATTTCGCACGTTTTTAATCAATAAATAACATGGATTTTTAAAGTGATTTTACAGTACAGGTATTAATTAGACATTTTGCCAACACGGGAATCCAGGATAAAAGTTCAAAATACAAATTAAATGAGCCTGATAAAAAGTCCGAATATTAATACAAAACTCAATCCTAACCAAAGGCTCAAAATTCCGCCCAAACTGGAGACCAAATCGATAAATGTCATAATGGGTTTGTGTACTAATATGGTGTCAAGAGGGGTGTCGTGGATCAGTTTAATACCAATATACTGTCTGTGTGTCCAACGAAGACGGGAAGCTTTAAAGTCATATTTTATTTCAAAACAATTGTTAAGGCATTTCTTCGAACAATTATCCGATATTTTCTTCCGTTTTGTTAACAAACAATTGAATGAACTTTCATTTGTTGCTAACTCAGAGCAAAAGGGAAATTCATAATAATCTTGGATAAACTCCTCTCTGTATAACTGGGTATTTCTGGGGTTAGGAATACACTTTACTTCACAATCTTTGATCATTTGGTTTGTTATGCATTTCGTAATGCAATCGCTTCTCAGCTCAAAACTATTCACACGATTTTCATATGTCTTGCAATTTGTGTGATAAGGGGCGGGCAGTAGTGTTGTGTGGATTTCCCTATATTTAATGCCATTAATTCTTGAATTTCCAATCATTTTGAATGTTTGATGTGGTATGAATTCTGGCAAAATGTTAGAGGAATGTATTGATAAATAAATAGGTGAAGCCTGGAAAAATTGATTGGAATAATCTTCGTCTTTTTGTTCAAATTCTAAGAACAATTCCTTGATCTGAGTTTTATAGTCGAGGTATTTATCATCTAAAACACTGAATCCAGTAAAACATATCTTGGTGAAGTTTGAAACGGCTGTCAAAGACCTAATCAACTTTATTTGTTTAGTATGAACCAGTTTACCATGCTCATCAAATCCTCTGATATTGAAACTAGCACCACCATCTTTCCTTATATTCAAATTTTGGATGCTGATATTTTCAAAAATTTCTCTCATGGTAATTTTTCGTTGCTCATACAACTGGTAAAATTCAATTATATATTTGACTTGTATTGGATTCCACATTTGATCCCATGGATCTTTTTCAGTGTCCTCCGTGTAATTCTTCTGAAGTTCTTGATATTCGGGGTAAGTTTGAGCAAAGCGTTCAAATGACATGAATATCGGCAAACATATGGTAATCGCCGGCAGTTTATTCTGAGTCAGTTTTTCAACGCTAAGGTCAACGATGGTATTCCCACTTAAGTAAATTATCAAGAATTGTGAGCATTGATATAGAAATCCGGTTATGCATAACAACCAGCAAAAAACACTTAAAATCTTTCTTAATATGATTTTGTGATTATTCAACGAATTGTTATGGTCATTTATTCGATTAATAATATGGCGTTGGTGAAAATATCTATCCATTTCCAGCAATAGATATTTTCAAACTTAAATTTTAAAAATAATACAATTTTATTATGACAAGCTAAGTTGGAAATAGAAATGTTTTGTTATATTAAACATAATCTGTTGAAAATAATCATCCTGATTATATTTGTCTTTTGGGAACGTCTTTTAAATTAAAATTTTAAATTATCAAAATCTTACCTGGATACACCCTTGATGTACTTCAAAGCAAAAAATATTCAATGAAATAACCTAATTAAATTATTTTAGTGATAAAATATTCGTTTTAAAATCAATATACCTTGTAAAAATTATGACGAGAAAATCTTGTAAATAAAATCAATAAAATTATCAAGCATATTGAAAATACTAAGGCCAAGCCACATTCCTAACAAGCCGCCAAGGTTTGATATTACGTGAATATACGTAATGCTAGGTCTGTGCTCGATTATTTGATCCGGTCTTATGCTATGAATAATTCTAATACCGGTCTCTTCAAAGGCTTCGTATGAATAGGTTTTTGTGATCTCAAACTCGTAATGAATTTCTTTGCAATTCTTCGGACATTTGTCCTCACATTTGGGCTCTGCTTTTGCTTGACTCAGACCAACACAATCCCTGTCCTTTTCATTCAAATTAGTGGTGAAACAAAATGGGTAATTCTTGAATTTTTCAATATTGTCTTCTCTGTATAGATTTGAATTATCCACTTCATTTATACAGGTGATCGAGCAATTATTGAGGACGTAATCAGTCATACACTCTGTAATGCAATCGCTTCTCATATGCTGTCCTTTGTTATCAATGCCATAGACTTTGCATTGAGTTTCATAAGGAGGCGGAAGAAGTGTGTTATGAATCTCTTTGTATTGGATTAAATTCATCCATTGATTATCAATCGGAAGGAAATTCTCATTCATATTAAAAACTGGGAAAACATTCGCTGAATGTAATGTCAGGTAAAGTTTAGTGACGCCATAGATAGACATAAAATACCACTCATTCTTGTGAATGATTTTTATATTGATTTCATTGATTTGATTCTTGTCTTTGGAATAGGTTTTGTGCAAAAGACTCAAATGTGTGAAACAAATTAGTGGCCAATCAGTACTTCCCACTATTGATCGCAACCATTTCGGTTGAGGCAGTCCAACTAGTTTACCTTGCTTATTGATTACCGAAATATTAAATGATTCCACATTTAAATCATCAATACTGAGCTCATTAAACAAAGTGTCAATTGGCACCTTCTCTATACTGACCAAATTTCTAATGTAGTTGTACAAATTTTGAAAATTACCATGGTCTTCTCCAATATCGAACACTTTCTCCTTGGCTTCATCAAGCATCTTGGTGAAATTTGTGGTACTCTCATTATATTGGGGGAAATTCTTAGCGAACTTTTCAATTGACAAATACCAGGGCAAACAAATAGTGATGGCCGGCAGTTGACTGTATTTTATTCTTTCAACTCTATTGTCAGAAATTGTCTCACATTTGAAATAGAGATTAAAGAGTTGTGTTGTTTGATAAACAAATGAGAACAAAGCAATAGCATGGTAACAAAAGGCGAAGATCTTTTTGAAAATTATTCTCCATTCGGACATTTTAACAAGATTAATTTTTCTTTTATCTTAAAAATGATTTTATACTTTTATATATGTCATTAGTAGTGTCTCATTAGTAATGAGTCATTACATACTATTAGGTTTATTTCAAAATTATATCAAAATGATAACAAAAATTTTAACAAATTAATCTTTGTCTTTTAGGTGGGGCTTATTCATAAACAGGTGATATTTTAATTAGCAAGTTTGTTGATCAATTCAATAATAACTTTTTATGTTTCAATCAATAGATAAGGATATTTAAAATATCACTGGTAAGGCTTAAAAAGATTAAAATTGAATCTTAGGAATAATTTTGTCAATAAAAATATCAATTTTTATTCAATTTAAATGACCTTGTTTAATAAACTGAATATTAAGACAAAACTCAATCCTAACCAAAGACTCAAAATTCCGCCCAAACTGGAGACCGATAATTGAATTTCATTGCAAGATACTATTTAACTTGATAAACATGATCACATACACGTGTCAGAGGCGGAAACAGTTTCATCTGTTTGCTAGATCATTGCTAATTATATCAATTTTCAATTAAACAAGACAAGATAAGAAAAAAGATTAGCAATGATTCTGATATTATTTCAATTATTTATTTATTTTGTTAACCTTTTCTAAATAATTTTAATGATTTATCTAGAATTGAAAGAAAAGTTTCCAGAATAAAATGAACTTAATGAGATCATTATAAATAACCAGAATAGAAATACAAATAAGATCTTAATGAGATTTATTTGCCTCGTTTATTTTTGTCAATAGGATAAAAAAGAGACGCATCTTTTGATTTTGCGTCCAGGTTACTTTGATGATAGAGGATTGAATTTACCTTCACCTTAAAGAAAGTTTCCTTTAAATGTCTTCTCGACAATAATGTCCTTGAAACGAATGTGTGAAGTAATTCCAAGAAGCAAATTAACAAATCTGTAAATTTCCCATATTTATTTTGTATGCTTAAATTTTTCTTAAATATTTATTCATGTTTTTCAAATAAACATGATAAA
>JAQIXD010001581.1:0-14173 GCA_034699985.1 Minunthozetes semirufus
GAGAGAGAGAGAGAGAGAGAGAGAGAGAGAGAGAGAGAGAGAGAGAGAGAGAGAGATTTGTGTTCAAAGATTTCTCGACTTTTCTTTGTAGATAAAAGCAAATGTCATTCAAAATAATAATAAGAAAGACTTTCACAACATTTCTAAGAGTCATTCCTTGTAATTGAGTCCTCAGATCCGCGAATATAAATACATTTGAAAAGTAATTAACAATTTATTCAAAACATTTATCTATTTATTTATACGAAGTCTTCGATAGGATGTTAGATATGGAGTGAAGTCTAACTTAAATATAAAACAATTGATAATAAAAATAATCATTTCTTCAAAAATATTTGTCAATCACTCGGAATCGAGTGAAATAACAAATGCATTTGGGGTGAGGTATGATAATAATAACAAATGACCAAGCTCGTTTTAAAATGCGAAATTAGCTTAAAATGAGAAATAAATAGGTGCTATTTCACAATTTTAAAAATAAACATGTTTAAAAATACACTAAATAAACGCTATAAATATAATTGAGACAATACTAAATCAAAAGTATATAAACTACCATTATTAAAATCTGAGCTTACCATTATAAGACCAGTGATCATCGGCGGATGTAACCAAGTTTATGATGAGTGCTAAATTGATAAAAAGAAGCAAGGCAACCATCAATAAGAAGTGCTTAGTTTGAACAATGTTATCTTAAATGGAAATATTTGTATAATCAGTGGAATTAATAATTGATTTATTGGAACTCAATTTGATCCAGCAATAGCTGATAAAATGAAACTGAATCAGATTCCAACTAATATATATCCGCTTAATTGACACTCAATCTTGAGTGCAATAAATCAATAATTGAATGATAAATATATTGAGTAATAAACAAATACTTTCGCATAAAACTTATCTAGAACAAAATTAGAACGGTAAAAAAGCATTAAATTAAAGCATTTAAAATGTACTTACAAGCTATAAAAATTTCGCACCAGATTTGAAAAGCCATAAATACCGCGATTAAACGTAAAAAATTAGACGAGAGATAAAATACTCGCAAAAGAAAACAATAAATAAAAGTTGAGTTAAGATGAAAAGAGCGATAAAAATGTTTCAAATATTTATCTTTTTTCACTCAAAACAAGTCTTAATTAAAAGGATTTACTGTTTATTTCAAAGTCAAACACAAGTATTCATTTCACACAAGAATTTGTGCGGAATTGGCACAGAATACGCACAAAAATGACAAACACTTTATATCGCACAGAATTAGCGCTGGAATTGACAGTGGATGAACAAGACAAAAATAAGAGGAATGACTATTTTTTGGTGAAAAGCCACAATTAAATCGTTTATGTGTTGTGCTCTCTCTTGTTCTGAGCGAACAATATATCAATTCAAAGACACGAATCAATTGACTCTTAAGTGTCACATATTTTGTCTCATATTTATATATTGCGACTGTTTTTTCAATTATCAGTGAATCAAATGATTAGAATTAAGCCAATAATTATGGCATTAAAAATCAACCATGATTACGTAAAAATAGACACTCATACACAAAATGAGATACCACTACAGCAATTGACTACATTATGACACTCTTGTAATAAAAGTCTCAATACTTAATACCCTTTTCTTTTGGCGATAGTTTTTGCGATGAAAACTCTCAAAAACCTCTCAAAGAGTGAGTGCTTACACAGAATCCACTGCACAGCACATTCATAAGCGGCTGATCCATATTCGCTCAGCCATACGGCTCAGGCACAACAGTGAAATATTTTTGTTTGTTTGTCATTTCAATCAGCAATTCATAGACACCGGCTGTAGATCTGTTGACACCCGAGCAGTCATTAGTCCATAAAATTAAGTTTTTTAATTAATTTCAGTTAATTAGCGGATAAACATCGAGCAAAAGTTTAATATAAGCTTGTTCAATTCCAATTTCCATCGCCACAGAGGCAGAATATAATTAGATGAGTGCGTTAGACGAGGATATTGGCATATGTGCAATATGTGCCTGTCCAATTTTTGTTTTATTTCGAGCACTACTTATTATAAACAAAATATATTCAGATTTTCTTCAATAATAATAATAATAAAAGTGTTTTCGTATCCGAAATGATAAGTGTTATTGTTGTCGATCCTTAGAGCAGTTTCCCTCTTGACTTTAGCAACAGAGGGATGGGTGGCAGAGAAAAATTGCACAATTGATCATGGTCAGGTATAAATGAGTCAAATTTCTTGAGGTTAATGAACTGTAATTAATTGATAACAAATAAAGTATTTTTTTTTGGAGGAATGCCTACCATTCAAACAAAAGCCTCTCTATATTGAGTCTATATGTGTGCGCATCCCTGACATGAGGCACACCATCGAGTGCTAAAACCCTCATATTTTAAGTAACATAAACGACAAAAGAAATGTTTTTTAGGCAACGATTCAAAATAGAATGCATTTATAACTAAGAATAGCCAGGGATATGCATATGGGCCTTCCTAATCAATCAAATATCTAGTTATAAAAACTGATGTAGGTAGTTTTTAAATGAAAGGAAACCCTTGAATTGCAGTCCAAAGCATTCGAAATAATGAACAGAAGTCTATTGTTTTAAGTGTATTCTCAGAAAAAAGTACCTTTCAATTATTTCGAGACCTTGGACATAGCTGTTAACAGCTCAATAGATGTGCTGCGTTAAACACATGCCGGTGCCAGACGTGTTCGCATCCATTCATCTCCAGTCAAAAGAATAGGAAAAAACTTAAACAAAAAGAGGAAAAACTTTTTTCCAATATTTTCCGATAAAATGAGTGTTTGTTATGCCTTTCGCTTCAAAACAAAACTACTTTAACACGTTTTTTCTGGTGAATTGTTTTCTGGGAAATTAGATTACAGACAGACATTCCTCTCCAAAAGAGTTTCCCAATAAATCAATAGAAATGTATTACTTATCAGAATATTCATTGATTTTGTTTCTTGTTATTTGTTTTTCAATTTATAGGCATTTGATTAATAAGAATTTCCAAGCGATTAATGCGCTCCCATTGACGCGCGGTCGCCGGCCCTGAGCTGTCATACATGTCCTGATTTATGGTATTCTGAGCCTAAACTGTGCCGTTATATCAGATCCTATGAATATTTCAAAGTATAGATTAATTTTCAAAACTTTCTGATCATTTGTTTATCAAAACTCATTATTACATAAAAACTAATTAATTAAAACTCTTTTTTCAGTTCAACTATTTTTAGACTAAAAGTGTATATAAAAAGTGAAAACTCCCAAAAAAACTATGCTCTTTGACGTCTAATGTTTAAACACGATATGCTATCGGGATGTTTAGTTGGAATCCTTGTTCATTTTGATGACACTTCAAGTATCGGAATAATTCAAAGGAAACTTCTTGAAAGACTTCCACTCTTTTTGGTGATAATGTCAATGAAATTGATTGAAATGTTTGCCTTTCATTAGAAGTTTAATTGAGTTTTGAGATAATCTTATTTCTATAGAACTAATTGGAAAGGGAGTCAATGGTCAATAGGCTGTGCAATATGTGGTATAGGCTTTTACCGCTAGAATATAGGCCCAGACTTATGGTTAGGCCGTCGGCTATGGCTATGCAAATGCTTTGCTCAGCATAAGACATAATCGACCCTTACTCAATTTGCTTAATTTTGGGAATAAACAAATTAACTGAGAAAACTCATGTGAAATACTCAAGATTCCTAACAAAATATCACCCTACAACAAATACAACGAATATTATGCGCAAAATTTACATTCTAAATTATTAAAATCCACTTTTCTCATGAAAGATGAAAATTAGCCTAAATATTCACCTGATAATTGAGAGCAATTATTCAAAGTGATAGCCAGATAATTGTTAATCATGGGATCAAATTCAAATTGATTGACATTTGAATACCGGCCAAATATTTTTTTTGTCTGCGCTATTATAATAATAAAATTACCTTGAAAACAGATTTAAATATAGCCACACTATATTTATAACCTTTTGCATTTTATTACAGAGATAACCCATCACCATTTGCATTAATCATGTAATAGTTTATTTTTAGAGTGATAAAATTCACCAATTTTAATTGGCAATACAGCAAGATACAATTGATAGTTAATAGCAAACAGGATATTCATTAAAATTGCGAAATGCGTGGAATTCCAACCCCTTATCAAAAAGGATTGCCTTCAAGTTTAGTGTTGGCTTTGAACTCAATTTAAATCTGATCGATAACTTTTTAACTCGATTTGATTTTTCAGTGAAATTGTGTTTATTTCAAAGAATTTCGTTTCATTTGAAAGTTGAGTTTTTGAAGTATAGGCTGAATAAAAGAAAAGATAATTTTCAGCAGGAATTCAGTGAAATCACATAAAATGAGCTAATTTTTCAAAAGACTATCTAATCTTTAGGTGTTTCCCACCCTCTTCTTCTTCGGGTGTTAACACTACTTCACCTGACTGTGCACCGGACGGCCTGTGCAGCGGTGATCTGTCATGAATTACAGTGAAAGCTATGCAAAAATTGTTTGATAAGTGGCCTAACCTTTTTGAACCCGGCACTCGAATGCTTCTGTTTCATCAGTTAGATTTCAAATGACCAGGGATTGGCATTAAGGATACAGAGACGGACAGAAAAATCGCTCATCTCTTCAATAGTTTGTGGCCACACCTCAACAAATATGCATAGACAGGGCTATTAAGGGTGTGTACGCTATGGTTCGCTATAAGAAACAGCCCTTAAGTCCAGATCCGGTTCACAAAAAATAGGCGAAGAAATGGTAAAAAAGTAGTCATTTATTCATAATTAATGTTATTATAGGAAAAAGTCTTTTAAGCGATATTTCATCTGATTTTTTGTGGTAAACATATAAACATTTGAACATTGTCATTCTACAAATATATCACTTTCTATATCTATAGATTTCCTTTTTCATATTTTAGAAAATGATCATTTTATTATTAAAATCCTATTATTATTATTACTTTGATATCATTTGATAGAGATTTTGTTGAATTGTTTTAATTTCTTAACGAAAGCCTTAATTTAATTCAATTTTGGTTTACTTTTATCTCAATTATCCAAACATTTAACGATTCAAACAATAAGTAATAACTCATCCACACAAAGGGTGTCGACTAAACTAGTTAAGTCGACATAGCAACCGAGGCCAGTGGCCAAAAGTGTATGGATCAGTTTGTACGACATGTCCACTAATGTCATACAAATCGGTAAATTAATAACTGAATTACGCGAATATTTCAACCGAAAACACCTTTTTATTATTAAATACTAAATTATTAATAATTAAATGTAATTAATAAAAGTTTTGGTTATCTTTCGATTGTGAGTTAAATCTTACAGTTTGTCAAAACATGAATCAACAAAACGATAAAAGTCTTAATCAAAAAGAGATTTGTTATAAAACAACAAATCTTTGGCCAAAAGAGTGGTTTAAAACTTCATTCCCTTCCGCCGTAAGTCCTCTTTGGCTTCAGTTATCTGTTCTTTTAGTTCTTTGTAAGCCTCGGGACAGTCGTTGAATGTCATGACCCGATAGAAGACAATTACCGCCGATATTAAGCCAAATGCTATCAACAGATATAAGGGGATTAGAGTGACGTGTAATCGGAGGAGCGGACAGTCGGCCACTGGGATAGGTGTCAGTCCTAATATGATTGGTATCCAAATGCTGAGGAATACCATGGCTAAGGAGAGCCATTGCATGAGTTTAGTCATTTTAATTGAGATGATTTTCAATGTAATTGTAATTAATTGTGATTTGTTTACATATTGGAGAACTATTGAGTTGTTCACAAATTACGTCGATTTTTATTCGGGTTTTCCCTAAAAGAGTAGATTTTGAATGATTTTTGTGGTCTATCATTGATATCAGGATTAAGTGCTATTAAAATTACCATGATACTTATTGTATTTATCAGGATATTAAAAATCATTGCTTTGAGAGTGAAGATAACCGCATTTTATGGACATTTTCATTGATCAATTATCTATTAAAGTATTAAGACTGGTTAAGAGTCTTAAACATTCTTCAGGGCTAAGAATAAAGTGATGGACTATTAACACAATTATTATAATATTATTGAGAATCGGTTTTAACTTAAACTTTGAAAAACAAAATGCAAATCAAAACCAAAAGCAAATAATTGTCGGCTATAAGAATGTGGACACCACTGCCAGCACAGCCACCACTGCCGGGAGGCCTATCTCACGACGTGAGTTATGCGGCACTACTTAGGCCTCTGGTATTTAAAAAAGTTTCCAAACAAAAGCTAATTAGAGAGGGTGTGAGCTTTGGTTAGCCTTCAGTAGGCTCTGGTTAGCCTCTGCGGCTCTCCAAACAGGGCACCGGCTAACAGCCAGTGCACATCCAGTGTCACTTTAATCACTGGTTTTCAATACTTTTGATTCATTCACTTCTCGACAAAAACTGTTATTATTTTGGAAACACACTTAAGATTTGTTTCTAACAGTACCTAAGGGTCAGCTCTTGGCACAGGACCTGGTATTAGCACAGGTATTAGACCTATAATAGGGCGGTCAGGCATTCAGTTTGATGGCAACCGAATTGCAACCGAATAATAGAAACATTTATTTCAACTATTATTTCGATCATTGATTCCTGGCTTCTGTTTAATACAGTATTTGCAAGATTATTATCAAAGATTGTTTTAGTTGATATATTTATTTGATTTTAATCATATAACCAATATAACCATTATAACCTTGCACCTTTGGTAAAAGGAAGCAAATTAGAAGTTTGAAACTTTGATCTATATTTCAAACTCTTATCTATAGTTTTGTTTTGATTTTCCATTAAAAAGTCGTAAAAAGTAGTTATTATTGAATTTAAATAAAACTGAATTCAATAGCTATCTATCGTCAAATTGTCCTATCATTTGATGAATTATTTTGTTTATTTGAGACACTACTGTTCAAGGATTCAACTTGTAATAAGTGTTTCACGGTAATATCAAGATAGATTTAAGAATTAATTGCCAATAAAATTAAAATTGATACGATCATTGATATCGTGATCAACATTGAAATCAATGATCAGTTGAATCAATGTTTGCTATTATTAAACAGAAGTTAAGAATCGAAATAATAGTTGAAATGTTTCTATTATTCGGTTGCAATAGCCATCAAACTGAAAGCCTTGGCCGCCCTAATATAGGTATAATACCAGGTATTGTGCAAATACCTGTGCCAATAGGTAGCCCTACGGCACGGTTAGAACAAAGCTTAAGTGTTTCCAAAATAATAACAGTTTTAGCCAAAAGTGAATGAATCAAAATCATCGAAACCAATGATTAAAGTGACACAAGATGTTTGTGGATGGTTTGCCCGGTGCTCATTCCAAAAAAAAACAGAGGCTAACCAAAGCCTACTGACGGCTAACCAGGGCTCACACCCTCTCTAATTAGGTTCAAACAAAATTTGTTTGGAATCCAAACTTTGGATACTTTTTTAAATACCGTTTTTAAATAAGTAGAGCCGCATAACTCACGTCGTGAGATAGCCCTCCTGGCAGTGGCGCCGACACTCTTATACCCGACAATTATCTGCAAATGGAATTTGATTTGCATTTTGTTGTCCAAAATTCGAGTTAAATCCTAAACTTATTATAATATTCTTGTAATAGACTATCGTTTTATTCTGAGTCCTGAAGAATAGTAATGACATAAATAGAGAAGTAATCCATGAAAATTAGCCGATAAAAGATTCTTATGAATAAAAGATCTTTATTCTGTTCACAAAGTTCTTAATTACTATGAATGCGATCAAATTACTTATAGAATAACAAACTTAATAACCAAGTTAATTTATTTTCACAACTTGATTGCAAAAGAACCTGAAAAATCTATTAATAAGACTTATTAAATAGACTTTGATCAAAATGAAATGTTGTATAAACAGTATTTGATTAGATAAGCAATAATTTCATTAAAATTGATAAACATATGAAATGTGATCATTATTTGTAATTTTAATGATTTACTTCATATTTCTGAATCAAAATATTTGAAAATTCATTGTGAAAAATGCCGGGATATGATCAGAATCGTTTCATTCTCTCAAAATCAAGTGATTTAGAAGAGTTTGTTTGCGGTATTTGTCAGCAGATATTCAAAAACCCATTGAGTGCTCTCTGTTGTGGACAAACATATTGTTCTGATTGTATAAAGACGTGGATCAAAGAGAAGGCTATTTGTCCGATGGATAGGAAACCATTGGAGTCAAAGGATTTGATTCAACCGCCGAAAGCTTTCATCAATTTATTGAATAAATTGAAAATAAACTGTTATTTTCACTCACAAGGGTGTAAGTTTCAAATTCAGCTTGGACAGTTGTCAGATCATTTGCAGGGCTGTGATTTCAATCCAAACAATTCATGTAAGACATGCGGACTCAATAATCACCGGCATATCGACGAAGATTGTGTCACTTATTTCCAGACAAATATGAATAAAATTAAGGAAGAGATAACTCGATTAAAGAACGAATGCAAAGCCAAGTCATTTGATTTAAGCGTAAGTGAATATTATCTTCTTTATCAGATATTCAGTTAAGAATAATTGAATTTAATGGTCATTTTAGATGAAAAATAGGACTGTTGTGGTTATAAACTCTAAACTGCCCAAAGAGTCGGAGGAGAAGGTAATACAAATAGCGATCAATTCAATGGACAAATACAAAGAAAGTGGTCAAACATTATCTAAATTTTTATCCGAAGAATTGGGTAAAACATTTGGTGTGTCCTGGAATTGCATTGTATTACCCGTCGGTATTCAATACAGTTATATATTCCGACCCAACGGTCACTACTTTATTGATGTGAATATTGGCTCAATCAAGACAATCATGTTTAAAGAACCAACATCAACTTGAACAATTGATCAGCTTTTTAAACTAATAGGTGCTATATTCCCTCCGTTTTGAAACAAACTCATCCCTATTATCATTCAATATCTTTAAATTATTAAGAAATTCAAAGAATCATTGAATCCTTGAGCGAAGTAACGGTCTTTCCCCTCAAGATTTGAGACAACATTAAAGAGTTTATAAATAAAAACTTGTCTTATAATTGACCTTCAATTTCAAAGTCACTAATAAAGTCATTCTTATTTTTAATCACCGAAACATGTGTTTAAAACAATGAAACACCATGCTGGTCCAGCATTCCTGCCAATAATTAATGAAATAATTAAATTGAGCATGATCAAACGTATTAGTCATAGTGGTAATAATGATAAGTTGCTCAAACATATTATGAATTTTTGTTTGATTAGATAATATTCATAGCAATTGACTCTTTTTTGAAATGTGATCCAAAGGGCTGTGCCTTCAATTCATTCATTAGATAAGTTTATATCAAAATATTTATGAAAACACAATAAAAATGCCCGGTTTTGACACCAAGCGTTTCACTGCTGTCAAATCAAGTGATCTTGATGAGTTTTTATGCGGAATATGTCACGACGTCCTCAAAAACCCATTGACTGCTCTCTGTTGCGGACAAACCTATTGTTCTGATTGTATCAAAATGTGGACCAAAGATAAGAACGACTGTCCTATGGATAGAAAGCCATTGGAGTCAACGGATTTGATAGAACCGCCGAAAGCTTTCATCAATTTATTGAATAAATTGGAGATTAAATGCGATTATCACTGGAGAGGCTGTAAAGTTCAGGTTCAGTTGTCTGCTTTACCTGATCATCTCAAAATTTGCTGTTTTAATCCAAATAATCCGTGCAATACTTGTGGTCTGACCACTCATGTTAACCAGGATTGCGTAACTTATTTCAAGACAAATATGGCCAAGGTAAAAGGGGATGTCATCAGATTGAAGGAAGAAAACAAGGCTTTCAAACATTTTAATTCAGATGTAAGAAAGATAAAATCACAATGTTTATATAGTGAATAATTATTTTGAGTTACAGGTGGAAGATAGGAGTGTCTCAATTGTTTGCTCAAAACTATCCCAGGATATGGAGAGGACAGTCATCAGAATAAGTTTAGATTCAATGGAAAAATGTGGAGGAAGCGGACAAATGCTGTCCTCTTTGATCGTTGAAGAGATGTGTAAACTGTATGGCATTGGCTGGAACTCCATTATTATGCCGGCGGGCGCTCATTGCAATTATAACATAAGACATGACCATGCTCATTTTATTGTTATGAATATTGGCTCAAATAAGATAATTATATTTCAGCAACAGATCAGACACGAGAAAGAAAATCCATTCTTCATAATATTCGTTTGTCTGATGGCTTTCACTTTGATCTATCATATTTTAAAATCTATTATCAATAATATCTTTTCCTATTTTGTATGAAAATATTGCCCAAAAATAAGAGAAAAGTGTTTAATATAATTTTTATTTTTGACAAATGTTTCAAAATAGAAAGAAAAACTTATCAAGATGCAATAAAATTCAAAATATACTTCGAAATTGATTTTAACAAGAATTTTGAGAATTCTTTAGACATTTATTCAAATGTGAATTTTGGGGATTTTTGTCGATTTGATAAAAGGACTGATGATTCAGAGGGTAAAGCATTCATTAATGATAAAAACTGTACTTTTTTAACATCACTTCAACACTACATCTACTCAACAATAGTTACTCTTTGTTTGTTTTAACTTTAATTTTATACTTAATTTCAAATTTAAATAAACTATTTATTAATTGTCATAAAATTTGAATTAAATTTATTGAATATTTATTGAGAAGAATGTCGGGATATGATCCGAATCGATTCATACTTTCAAAAGCAAGTGATTTAGAAGAGTTTGTTTGCGGTATTTGTCAGCAGATATTCAACAACCCATTGAGTGCTCTCTGTTGTGGACAAACATATTGTTCTGATTGTATAAAGACGTGGATCAAAGAGAAGGCTATTTGTCCGATGGATAGGAAACCATTGGAGTCAAAGGATTTGATTCAACCGCCGAAAGCTTTCATCAATTTATTGAATAAATTGAAAATAAACTGTGATTTTCAATCACAGGGATGTGAGGTTCAAATGCAACTTGGTCAGTTGTCTGATCATTTGCAAGGCTGTGATTTCAATCCAAACAACTCGTGTAAGACATGTGGTCTCAACAATCACCGGCATATAGACGAAGACTGTGTCACTTATTTCCAGACAAATATGAATAAAATTAAGGAAGAGATAACTCGATTAAAGAACGAATGCAAAGCCATGTCATTTGATGTAAGCGAATATTATCTTGATTATCAGATATTCAGATAAGAATAACTGAATTTAAAATTGGTCATTTTAGATGAAAAATCGGGCGGTTGTGGTTACAAACTCCAAACTATCCAAAGAGTCGGAGGAGAAGGTAATACAAATAGCGATCAATTCAATTGACAAATACAAAGAAAGTGGTCAAACATTATCTAATTTGCTGTCCGGAGAATTGGATAAAACATTTGGAAAGTCCTGGAATTGCATTGTATTACCCGTCGGTATTCAATTCAGTGGCTGTTTCCGTCCCCACATTCCCTACTTTATTGATGTTAATATCGGTTCAATTAAGATAATTATGTTTAAAACATAGCAAATCAGTAGTAATTCCCTGAACTCTTGGATTCCTTAGATTTGAGACAAAATAAACATTTATTTCAATAATTAATTAATTATTCAAAACTTGTATTACATTTGACTTTCAATTTCAATGTCATTACTATTAAACTCATTATTATTATCGCATTCTTTTCGATCACATTTTGTAATGAATTTTGTAATAACAAAATGAATGGCAATTATAAGAACAATGGATATTATGACACAAATTAGGTTAACGTAAACCAGAATAAGTGGTTGAGACTCGATATAAATGCCCAGAATTATTGGCGTCAGAGCACTGGTCAGTCCACTCATGAATATAAACCAAACACCCATCAGACTCGTGACAGGTGTCACCTCTTCGACCATATGATAGATTGAGGCATAGATTGGTGACAGACCTAATCCAAAGATGATGTTCGCGACCCACATGAATGTCTCGGATGTGCTCGAAAAGAATAGGAACACAATCTCTGATATGAGGATCAGAATAAGCGCCCCATAAATCATAATCTTAGGGCTCAAATAGTGTGACAGTGGTATGGATATGGCTCTGCCAACAGTGAATGCGATGGCAAGTCCTGTCGATATGATGGCCGCCCTCTTCTCGCTTAAATGTAGATCAGAGAAGTGGGCAAATGATGGGAAGTAATTGAATTGAGACCATTCAAGGGATAAGAATATTGCCATCAGATATCCGCACAGCACTAACATCAAGAGTATTGCTTTTGTGGGCATTAATTGCTCTTTAAAAGTCTGGTTCAGTTTCTCGAAGAATGTTGACTGAGTTTTGTCTGCATTGGTATCTCCTTTACCGACGTTTCTCTCTTCAGGAGGGGTGTACTTCATGAAGAAGTAAAGACTTCCTATAATTAGTCCACAAATGGCTATAATTATGGCTAAAAAAGTGTACGGAATATAAACTTGTGATCTGAATGTGTCCTCATTGGACAGCATATCGGGTGAGGAGTAATAGGTTTTGTTGAGATGAATGAGTTGAGTGTCATTTGTGTCATCACTTGTGGTTACGTTTAACTCAATTACATAAGAACTCACTTCTGAGAGGAAGGGTTCGACAACTAGTGGTGTGACTATAGACCCGACACCGAATACAAAGTGGAGCGCCTGAACGAAAGGCCCGCAATCGTGAGACCACATCTCAACGATCCATACGTCGGCCGATGACTCGATGCCACCGCTGGCGAAGCCATTGATCGCGAAATTCAAGAACAATAAGTTCATTGACGACAAGTGTGGGGTCAACGCCATGGTTAGGGCGATCACTAACAGACAGGTCATGAATCCTATCTGTTTGTTGATGTATTGAAATGCAAAGCCATCTGCAGGAGAAGAATAAGCACAGAATAAGGTTTGGTTTTCTTGGAATTCAAATCTCGTCTTATGTAATAGGATTTTAAAATTGAACTTGATCAAATTTCAAGAATCATTTTCTTTCATTTCGAAAGTTAAGAATTGATTTCCATGAAATTTGACTACTTTCCCCGGGAAACCCATCTAGTAAATCGAAAAGTAGTTCTGAAACTTTACTTTTTATCCGAAAATTTCATTCTTGTTCTTTTTTCTTGCTTTTTATTCGAAGAATTCAGAGATTTGATGGAATTTTACTCTCGATTTGAATTTGATTTAAGTTTTTTGAAATAAAAATTATATTTATATTTACTTAAGGCTCCAAAAGTGTAGGCAAACGAACGAACGGTATTTACATTTGATATTTCGACATAACTCGTCCGGTATATCCTCTGAAGATCCAAAAGCGAGGGCCCAGTTATGTAGAAATTGGCTGCCTTTTTGAGCAAATGGAGAAAAATCAAAGTTCATGCCATCTTGCTCAATCAAAAATAATTTAAATTGAGAATATCAAGATAAATAATTTAAAACTTACATATACAAGATAACAGAGATAGATGATTGATGTCAGGAACAGTTTAAACCTTCTGGACATAACATTTCCATTCTTTTCAATATCCATAAGAAAAAGTATTAAAACAAATTTTCAGTCAAAACCTTTTTTTAATTCAATAATTGAGTTATAAATCGATTCTTAAAAATAATAAATAATATTCTTGTAATAGACTATCATTTTATTCTGAGTCCTGAAGAATAGTAATGACATTAATAGATAAGTAATCAATAAAAATTTGCCGACAAATGTTTGGTTACCTTTACTCTCAAATACAATGATTTCTCATATTTCTAGAGATATATTAATTTTAATAACAGTTGTAATCAATGTCTAAACCCATGAGTGCTTCCACTGAAGGCTTTCCAATGATATTACGTTTTGTTTTTAGTTCATTGTCACACAAATACACACAAAAGACTCACAGCTTTACCTCAAATGTGATAATCATTTATTAATCATCACATTTGGAATCCACTTCTGTTACTAGCAATGGAAAATCACCATGATACAATTGATAAAGCCAAAGAAATTTAATAATAAGGATAATCCTTCTTTTGAATGATTCTGGAAGAATTGCTTTTTGAATTATTATCCGAGAATTTTATGTTGGGAGAGAGAGAGAGAGAGAGAGAGAGAGAGAGAGAGA
>JAQIXD010001582.1:0-14165 GCA_034699985.1 Minunthozetes semirufus
AAATTATATTAAAATTTCCAAAATTATTATCAAGTAGCTCTATAGATACTTGATAGACATCATCAAGTATCATGAAAGTTCGCTAAAATCAAGTAAAATACTTGATAATCAAGTAGATCTGGTCAGCCTACCGGTCTCTCAAAAGAGTTTTTGAATGAATTTGATTTTTTTGTGATCAATATTTTAAGTTCAATAATTAGCTGAATTGGAAAGACTTTCGATGCTTTAATCTCTTGGTATTTAATTGTCGGGAAGAGAAAGAGAAACACATACTAAATCATTTTATTGATTTCATCCCACGTCAAATGTTAATGACAATTATTGTGTAACCTTTATTTTATCAACTAGGTAATGCTTGACTAATTTATTCATAATAATTGCATAATGGCTTCTAATTGTGTTCCTGTAATATGAACTTTAATTCAATTTTAATTAAATTATTAGTTTTTATTCAATGATATATCATTTTTAATGATTGAATACATTTTTCAAACTCTTCTTGCCATTATTACCAAATACCCTAGATACCAAGTTCTATTGTTTTCAGTCCTTCTCTACTCTAATAATAATTATCCTCGAATTCAAAACCAAAATACCTTTATCTTTATTTTTGTTATCCAGATAATACTCTTATATGAAAAGCATCATATTATCTTACAGATTATAAAATTACCAGGTACATGAAAATCTATAAATAAAAACTTTGCATTGACAAACTAATCTTGCAATTACATCGTCGCATAAGCATCCAATTTTGAACACGAGCACAATTTTGTTAATACCTTTCATAGAGTTAACCTTTAAAAAATATCCACAGAGTAATTTCAACATTATTATAACATAACTTTCACTTTTTTCTCGATTCAATTTGCAAACCGAGTATTGGATCATCTCTTATCTCATATATTTGTCTATTCAATGGTGATATTGGAGACTGAAATCTCTTTTGGGCTTCAAATTGAAATTTGAAGATAAGTCGGAATTCAATTACAGACATCAGATCCGGCCCTCCATTACATTGACTCAAATTCAAGTTTTATAACTTAGTAATGCTTTCAATTAATTTAAGAAACTCTTTTATATGTTATATCATTTGAAACATTTTTTCATTTAATTAAATTATGTCTTTCTGCTTAAGTAAAATGTAAAAGATTTTTGCATGCTTCAATAAACATAAGAGCTCTATACAGATATTATTTAATAGAATTAGCTTTATCTTTAATAATAAGAATTTTTTTTGAAAAATAACTATTGTAGGTGTATGATATATTATAAAATGTTATGAATTATCATGGTAATTACACAAATTGTCTGAGTTTTGTAATATTATACGAAAATCAAATTATGTAAATTCAATGATAAATCATTATCTGTTAGTTTAGTCTGTAAGCAAGATAAAAAGTTTTCAATTAATTATTTAATTACTATAAACAAGTAAAAATGAAAATATTCATAAGTTTCATAAGAAATTAACGTTTGACGTTAACGTTGGACCATTTTTCAAGAATAATTGGTCTTGGCAAGATTCAATGATCAAAATGATTATAATGTGATTAGAGTTCAAAGAATCGCATTTTTGCTGAAGTTTTCTTGAGAGAAAGGAATCTAATGAAGAAGATTAGGATCTTTTTTATTCAACGAATAATAAATATATTATTAATATCGAGCCTATTATTTAACAAAGACTGAGCTCCAGGGAGTTCACGATAATTCAATTCATTTCTTATTCCTTAGAATTCGGAGAATTGTTTTTCCATTTATTGAAAACAGCTTTGAATTGAGCTATGAATAGGAAAAAAGTCTTAAAATCGATATCACTATAAATATTCACTCATTTAAGTCATTTAAGTCGAATCAAGTTATGGAAAATCGATGAAATAATTTTTGTTTTCATTAGATTTCAGTTTTTTTTATTTGCAAATAGAATCAAATCAATGAAAAACTATTACATTGTGGAAGAGCTTTCACTATTTTTTGTTGTCGAATGGCATAATTTCAATAATATAATTCGATAACAATTTACCATGATGGTTATCGAGAATAATGTATATAATTTAGAGGCAAAAGTGCTGAGTATTGAACATTTAAATTCTTCTAATTATATAAATTACATGAATTTTTAAACACAAGAACTAAGAATAATGAGATTTTGTTTGAAGAATGATTTACCTAATCTTATAAAGAATGCCTCTGTATGTGGTCTGTGCTCAAGAATTTCCATTAATTTCAATCACTTTCGCTTATTTGAGTCCACAATAAAACACAATTAAGGTATTAAATAACGAAAATTTCAAACAATGTTTTAAACAGAATTTTTCGGTGAAATTCTGGAGTTTTCCTGAAAAGTGATGTAAGAAAATATTCAGACAAAAGGCCACACATAACACATTATGCCTTAATGTCTGTTATGTCAGTCAAGCGTTTACCTCATTTTTTTCGCAAAAAATATTGTAATGAGATTTAAAAACACTTATGACTGAAATCCTATACCCAGGGAGTGATGAATGAGTGAATAATCAATGAAAAGTCTTGGGTTTTCTTCCATTATTCTAATCTATGAAATATTTGTATTACATTTCATTGTGTTTTAGACACCAATTTATATAAAGTTTTTCATCAAAAAAAAAAAAATACATTTTATTGTATATGAAGAATAATTTCATTAAAAGACTGTCGAAAACTAACAGGTGCTCCACTTTTAGCTATGATCCAGTGTTTTATATTATTTTTATCTTTTAGTTTTGAGTCCAAAATAAAAAGAAAAACTTAATTAAATTTTATTACATTTTAAGTATAAGTATTACATAATTGAGAACTATATTAAGCAAACATTATTGTTTTCAATGATATTTATGGTTTTCAATGCGTTTTATAGATTAATTATCTTTATACTAATTTTATACTAATTTGTTTAGACTATTTCATGAGTTCCTAATTTGAAATCGATAAATTTTGTAATTAATAACCTTGGTCAATTGTCGTTATAATGATCTTTGAATTGTTTAAATTAATTATAGTTTTCTATGACGAAATTATCAAGAACCATTATCCAATCATTTAGTTATCTGGGTGGATATTAGTAAATTAAGCTCATTTAGGCACTTTGAAAAGCTTACCTGACAATTAACATGATTATTTTAATTCTTATAAATCAGTTTCAATATTTTAGATCAGATCACGTATTAGTAGTCATTAATAATAGATAAATAATTCATCAAAATATGTTATTTTAAAAGAGTGATCTGAATATTAATCCTGATAACAGCTTTTTCAATTCTAGTGGGGGGGGGGGGTTATTCATCTGAAAAATTCTTTCAAACTTTAGGGGGGATTTTTCAGGTTAAAAAAGGTCTAAAAGAAGCCAGAACAATCCAAAAATAGTCATTTTTCCTTAAATAGCGGCTACCATTTTCAGATGAGCCCTCTTTCCTCGACGCGGTTCCACATTTAAACATTTTTGCTAGATCTCAATTCTAGGGGGGGATTAGTTCATATAATTGGGTTGGAAAACCCTTTTAGACTAATTTCTATACATTTTTGCATTAGTATTGTCAGTGTTTTGTGAAATGTAATGATTGAGTCTATCTTCTCAAACGTGAAATAATGAGAAATTATTTGCATTTTTTTCAAAACCTGTAATTTTGATGAGATTTCATTCATTGAGAGCATTTGAAAGGATCTGAAAGGATTTTTGATTATTTTAATATTTAGAGGAATATCCAAAACATAGGCCATACATATGATAAATGCATTTATTTTTATTCATCCATTTATTAACGTTTGTTTGAAAACTCTTCCGAAATGTGAAAATCCTTTGCAATACATTTGTATTTGTAATGCATTCTAATAATGAATGTTTTACTTAAGATTTTTGTTTAATTTTCACTTATTTTTCAATAAATTTGTTAAAAATAGCTCTAAATGTGTGTCAACTGAAATGTTTCGAAATTCATCTTTAATATAATATTTGTTGAAAACCGGAATTATAAAGAGAAATTTCATAATTCTAGTATTTACCAAGAATTTCTTTCCTGAAATAGCAAGATATTAAAGTTACGCCTAAAGTAAAGTAATTTTGATTTCAGTTTTTTCTTAAAAAATTATTTTGAGTTTAAAATTAAATTTCTTATAACTTCAGCCATATTAGGTATGATTTCTATGGATACAAGTAAGCATGGTAAAATTGTTTTTTAAGAATCATTTGACCGGATATGAGTTTATTAAATTTCGGGAAAGAATTTATTTTTTAAACACTAGGTATGGCCCATATATGGCTAATTTCATTAGGTTTGTAATGTTTTTCTAACATCCAATTTCACGATTATTCTGTTTTGGCACAAAAATAATATAAATTCCTAAACTTGAGGCAAAAATTGTTTTTCTTTTCATTAAAGATCATTTTGGACGGCAATGAAAGCCAAATCAATACCAAGACTACAGTATAAAAGTGAAGTAATATTTATTTTGATTGAACATTGAAACTAATGGCTGAGAGATAAGAATGGAAACTCTGCCCAAAATGCAACATAACTTCGTCATTATTTGGCATTTGAGCCCATTCTATGCCATTCTTATCCTGTCCTCTCTGTCAGACCTAATGAATTCAAAAATTTGCGAAAAATAGTCAAATGTCAGAAAAGTTTGGCTAAAGTCTAGACAACTAAACAGTAGGTTTTGTTAAACACTTTTAATTAAAGTCATTTTCATTGAAGTCAAGTCTGTTTTGATAAATAAAGCCCACCATAGCTCTACCCTTCTCGGTTAGCTCCCGGTTAGCAAACATGCCGTAAAAAAGTGACTAAGAATAAGAAACTTCAAGACTTGACAACAATTGTTAAATATGTGATACTATCCAAAGAAATATTGATTTTAGTGTCAGAGCTGTTCATTAATGCGATTATTATTTGTAATATCTTTTCATAAATTGTTTTACTTTTCTTTCGGACGATAAAGTCTGTCACAAAAAATCAGCCACCAATTGGTGCGAAAAAATTATATTAATACAATCCTATAACAATGAATTTAAGAAAAATCAATAAAAAAGTTACTAGGTGAAAAACACATTTGAAAAATAAATGACACCATATTTTATTAAACATAAAAAACAATAAAATAAAATAATTCCGAATAAATTGAATGAAAACCAAATTGCAATAAAACTCATGGGCCGTAACTGACTACAATGTTGATAAATAGCGAGGGTCACATCATTGTTTGTATAATTATTATCTTGATAATTGGTTTATTGGTCTCTTTTGATTTATAACGTTATGCATGTTATGCATTGAGACATTCAAACGAGAGTCAGATTAATGAATACCTAAACTAATCCTTAATAGAAATGAGACATCATTTGAAAAAAGGTAGTGAAGGGTAAAATAAGTGATACTAATGATCCAAATGAGAAAACTCTGATTCAGAAGTCATCTTCCAAATCGATATCCATTACATAAGTTGTAGATTAGTATCAATTTGCTAGTACTGGAGCTCTGAATAAGTTTTCTCTTTACTCCATACCCTGGAATTATGGTTTTGATCATGCTAATTTAATATTCATATGAATCGGTGTTAAATGTATGGACAGAATATGATTGGAAGAAATGCGGGAAAATGTAATTGAAAGCGAAATTCTTATAAAAACATGAGTTATATCTCATTTTACTTCAATGAAAATCGTGAGTTATTCTCCTTTAGTTATCTAGGTAATTCTTGCGTAAATCAAAATCCAATGAATATATGATAAGTTAAGTTATTTTTTGTTTATTTATAGAGATTTTTTAAACACATAATTCAGATGTTTTGATGCAGTCATCCATCAAATGGAGAGTTTTCTTGTTATTCCGTTTGGAAAAGGATTTCACAAACTTTTTTGAATAAAACATTTGCCGAAAATGTCAATACATAACCAACTAATGCATACCATCGCTCATCCTATCACTTATTTGCACTATATTTAATAAAGAAAAGAAATTTATGCGGTTTTTCACCAAAAGGTATATAAAAAAGTGATTTTACAGAATATTTGCTTTAAATTTTAATTAAGTTTAGAATTTCACAGAATATTCTCGATTAAAGTCTTATCAAATTATTCGTTGCACTCAAACAAGGGGTGAAAATGAGTTGAAATTTGAAATTAATTAAAGTTTATAATAAATTTTAAAATCTGAAGAGATTTGAGCATGTCAACCTAACTGTCAAAGATAATTTCTAGCATAAGATAAATTATGTAATATCTCTCCCACTGAGTCTTAATTCCTGCGCGTCTCTGATAATTATGTTCAGTGATCTGAATGCAGTCCAATATTCAATTGAATGGAAATGAATTTGCATTTGAAACCTCAGGCTTTTGATGACATTAGGCCTTCCCTTATATTAAGTGCTATTCTGGTTGTAGTGAACAGATGGAGGACTGATTGAAACAAACGCCGACTTTTGCTTTCATTCGTTTACTTCGATGTGTTTTCTGAATAACAATTGATTTAATATTTCAGAAATAGTATCGCATTTGTGTCTGAGTTCAAGCGATTGTATTATTTAATCAATTATATGATAACAACAACAATAATAAGACTACCATGGTAATAACGTTGCTAATATTTCATAATTTTCCACGACTATACTTTTCTGATTTCACTAAATGTGCTCTATTTTGTTGTAGATGTTTTAATATTCAGAAAAATCTAGTGTTTGAATTTGATATTCTAATTTAATTAAGTAAATCAAGTAAACTTGTTGATTTCTTTATCTGATTGACAACTTAGTAACTGTGTTTGTCAAATCTTGAATATTATGAATATAATCTGGAACTTTCCTTTAATATAAAACTTATAAATAGAACAAAAATAATCAATTTTTAGAATAATTGTTAATATATTTGACACAAAATATTGAATTATAATAAAAAACAATGAATTTTATTATCGATTCTAAAACCCCTGACATTTGGTCACAAAACGTCTCTATAGGTAATGATCGATGGATTACTAATTTCTCTCCATTTCCTTAATAAATGGATTAAATACTATAAATATCGATATTATTGACTGCATTTGTCTTAATTAGATTTCTAGAGCAGAATATCCCTCAGCTATGCCCAGCATTGTTCTTAAACTGGAACAATTGTTTTATTTCAATTTATTCTACAATAACAATACGCTATTTTTCACGACTAAAGTCAGATTATATCGAGTGACTTAGTTTCTATCATGGTAAAATAATCTCAATTGAATAACATGAATGTCAGAAGTTTTTCGACGAAGAAAGATACAACTGAAGTGATGAGTAGAAGACTCAAATTTCCCTTAATTTGACGAAAGCATAAAATACTTATTTTTAGACCAGGCTTTGCTTAGGGACAAGGATTATCAGAAATCCCCCTAATCCTTCTAGAATAGGAAACATGGGAAATTCTGTTTTTAGACCTAATCTTTGATTTCTATAAAATCATTTTTTTTTAAAATCAAAAATGATTTTTATATTTGATATCGGGATCAGATGAAAATCCGGAAAATTTTTGGAAAAAAGATTATATTATATTTCATTCACTCATACGGAAGGGTTTAAAATATCAGATGAAAGCCATAAGTATTTGAGTAATTGTTAATTGAATAACTGGGAAACAGGCATTTGAGGGCCTTTTAAATTGATTTCCCAAACAAAGGCCTACTCTTTATCAGTTAACCGACACATTTTGGTGACAATAAAATTTAATTAATGTCTTAAAATTGAGGAATAATTTCCAATTCTGGCAAATATTTTACGCAAAAGCAGTCAACAACTCTGAAAAATATCAAATAATTACATCCAGTTCTTCGATTGTAATTATAGTCTGTCAGGAAAGCCCTGAAGCAGCACAAACAGCCCATACTCTATTCACTGTGAAAGTGACAATGATGAATTTCGAGAGAGTGACTCTGCATTCTATAAAATTCTGGGATTTTTCTAAATTAAATTAATCATGAACAATTCATTTTTTAAAAATATCTGATGGTTTTGTCTACAATGGAATTTTATTCTGATTTATTAGTGTTTTAACGGAACTGAAGCCTCAATTTAATACTCACTCTCTATTAATGGGTAATTCAATAGACGTAACATTCATTAGATTTGAGTTTCAATTCCCGTGTTTTTAATAGAGACAAATGCTTTGCAGTTAAGTATCTTTTGAGGATTGAATTAGTCTTTCACTCGAAGAACAAAACCAAATGTTTTCGGTGAGAGTTTTATCGGAAGTTCCCCTCAAACAGCCTTTAAGTTTAACATTAAATAAAAGGCAAACAACACATTAAATGCTAAGAAATTAAAGTTATTTTGTTTCATAAACTTCTAAACAATAAGAAAAACAAATTAAACAAATCGCAAGACTTTATTAAATCTCAACTCAAAGAATGATTTATTGAATTTTATTATCGATTTCTGGCCTAAAAAATAATAAACAATTGTTTACTAAACGATAAATTATTGATTCAGCTTAAAAGCAAAGTGCCAAGATTGATTTTTCAATCATTCTTTAAAAGCTCATCATTTTTTATATCAGGAATTTTCCGGTAAATTCAATAAAATCTATCATTCAATGGAAAGATTCAAAGTTAAGCCTCAAGGAGTAAATCTTGGTTTTTGAAAACAACTAACCAAGCTTTACATTTTCAATGAATTCCAAAAATTTCAAAAATAGATCCATAAGAAACGAGCATGCAGCTTTTGTCAAAATTTGTTTGACAGAAGAAACAATAAGTTCAATCAGGAATTGGGTTTGAAGTGTTGCCAAATGTTGTGCAGATGTTATTCACAACAATATTATTACTTTTGATGTCATATTAGTTACAATTTCTGTCATCTCTTTGACATTGGAATCGCTATTTGATATGAATGTTAGATAACGACAAAACTTTAAATAATTTCTCAATTGATCAAAGTTTGCCAAAACACCAAGATCACCCAATTCAATAGGGAGTCAAGGCAAGAAAAAATATCCGTCTTAATCAAAAGACCTTGCCTCTATTTTAATGAAATTGAATCTGGCAAATCTAATGAATAAATCTATGTTTTCAATTTTGTCTGCTATTTTTAATGTATTATTAAGTATCAAATATCAGTGACTTTACCACTTATTTGGCAAAGTTTATTCCAAGTTTAATATCTTGGAGTAAAACTTTATTACTTTAACTGAAACTCATATTTGTTTGGGTTTTGAGAATGAAGTAAATCATTAACGAAAAAAAAATGTCTGAACTAATGATATAAATAGGAATCCATTATATAAATCACTTTCAGTTTCACAAAAAATACTCATTTATTCGTTTCGTGTATTTATATTAATGAATGTGATATGACTGAAGCGTTGGCTCATAATACCCATTGTGATCGGCGTTCAATAGAAATGTTATTACAATCAGAGAGTTGACTAAAACTAAGAACTACTCAATCATTTTCGAGGCCTCTTCTCCGCTTAAATAGCCAGATGAAAGTTAAATTTTGAACTTTTAAAATGATTTGTCTTATTTTAATTATAATCATAATCTAGCTACATTTATAAACTTAATAAACTATTCAAATCTTATGTTTAATGATTAAAATAATGTGCGAAATTATTAATTATTAAACAATTGCACAGAATATAATATAATAATAAGGACAGTAAAATAGCTCAACGACCCTTCAAAAAAGACAATAATTGACCTAGTCAAAATGAAAATATTGATAATTGCAGATCTAAATTGATATTTTCTGTTTGTAAAAATTATGGAAATTTTTGTCAAACTATTTTTAGTTTTGAACAAAGGTCATCAATTGAGTATGAGCTAGGTTATCCAATACAATGTTAATTCATTCTCCACTTTTCCTAAAGTCTAAAATCCTAGCATAAAACTTGATTGGATAAGATGCTGGCTGTTTAAAATCCGAAAATTCCCCTCAAATTGTCTGATCCCTTGGCGATGCCTGTATTTGTTAATCTCTTGAATTAGAATCGGCTTTGAATACGTTTATCCTTAATTATATGGTTAGCATGCTACTTTTCTAGATTAAAATACGCTCTGAAAATATATCCTGATTTATTATCCACTCAGTTTTTAAAATAAGTATTCATCATTAGGACTGAGAGTATTATAAAAAGAGTAAATTACTCTCACTTAAAGTGAGAGTTTGCACATTATGTAAACCTTTTCTTGAAAATGATTTTACCATCATCCTTTTTTATATTTAAAGAATTTCAGTTCTTTTTTAATCCGCTTAAGAAAAGGTTTATTCAAAACAATAAGGTATAAGTTTATGGTCACTTCATTTCCATAATAAGAATACTCATAAATCAAACGCTTGGAAGAGATTTTTGAAATACCAGGGTTTAAACGTTTACCAGAATATCATTTATAATTCGAGATTAAAAACAATTGAAAAATGATGTGTCGTGTCTTCAAACATGAATTTGACAAATCGTGGCTAATAATTTGCCACAATCTGCAAATGTGCAATTTCCTTTTTCTTATTATAAAACAGAATAAATCTTTTAAAAACGCATGTTTATATTGAAACAAGCAAGATAAATTGAAAATGAAAAATATTATTGAAGAAAACATTTGATTAATTGTTTATTCAATCGATTCATGGCTTAAAGTCAGACCATTAAATATAATACACTCTTAATACGAAAAGTAATCAAATGTACCATGATAACTCAATAAAATTAAATAACATTCACATGCAATGGATATTATTAAGTTGAGAGAATTGTTTGTTTAAAGCGATTGATATAATCAGAGAAAATTCAATTTACCTTTTGCTGTGTTCTTTGAATTATAGATGTTTTCAAATGTTCATAAAATAGGTTAAAGTCTTTTTAATGATACGAATAATTCAAATAATTGTTTTGATAGGCAAACAAAAACTTTGAAAGAGCCAATACGTATACACAACTGAATAGAATTTAAGTTAATATCTTGGTGAACAAGTTTAATTAACTGGAATATTCATGAAGTATTGAATTCATTCAGTTATATAAACGAAACAGTTTTCAGCGAAAACTTAATTTTGAATTTTCAATGCTTTCAAAGCGAGTCTCACAGGAAAGGTAATCACGAATATAAACTTGCAGAAGTACTGACGCGGGTTATATACTACAGCTTTATATTCTTATGGTGTGCAGTTTGATTTTTCTTCTCTCAAATGTACTTCTCCTCTAAACATAGCACAGGCTGTGAAGTGGGAAACCATAGGTTTTGTTCGGAGTCGTCTCAATTGGCCGACTTATGGCACAACTATTATCTATTATATTCTTCTTCTGTTCACAATTCTTGCAAAACTATTTTCTAATTATTATTACATTAAATGTCTTCAGAGATATTATCTGTTTTGAACTTCAATTAGATTTTAGGAGAAAAACAATTTTCAATCAGTTTTTAAGACATTAGAAGTGTTTTATAGAAATAGATTTTTTGCCAAAAAAATAAACGAAAGAATTGTTTGCATTTGAAGTGCAATAAGTGTGAGCTCTGAGTGAAGGCAAAGGCACAGAATAGCACAGAATATTTGTCAGTTCGTATCGAAATTTATACTTAAAAATGACATTATTTTTATCGGAAAAGTTTAAGTTAAATATGAGTTCATTCTTTCAACTGAATTGTGAGACAAACTCAAGAATTACTTCAAACTGAGTATTGAAAAGACATTTTTGAAGTAAACATATTTTTGTTGTTTAATTGTTTCCCGTTTTGAAAGTCTTTGTCACAAAAATAAGGCATTTGTTTGGACTTTATTTGGATTCCGTTCGACATTCAGTCAATTAGTTTTGGCCCAAAAACCTGTTTTTCTAATCCATTATTGAGTTCTTTTCCATCGATTCTAATGATAGGAAAAAAAACTCGAGATGTGTTAAAAGGAAAGCCTATCCGACAGTTACTTATGAAAGAATTTTTCCACCAAAAAAAATAGTCCATTCATTGGATTCTTTGATTTGGGATTTCATTATAAATCCATTTCACGATTCAATTGAAATGCGAGAACAACCACAAGAAAAATATGAAGTGTTAAATGACAGATGATAAAATGGCCAGGCTTATACACGTGCTCTTTTCATCAGTAGGACTCACTTTTTGATAGATTACTTGAAATCTTTGCTGATAACAGAGATTTTTTGAAATTGGATTCAGAGAATCGTTTCCAACACTAATTTTTGCCACAAATTGGGGTCTGCTTTTGACAGACATATTAATAATGGAATAAAACAAATGAATGACTTTCCTTGAGCTCTGATATTAGTTTACCCATAAATTAATAGTAGAAATACAGTACAGAAATTGTTTATTGAATGCTTCGACTATTTTTGTTTGTGTCGGCTAAACCTTTAAATCAATTCATAGCACACGCTTTACCGACTAGGGTGACCACAGTTCAACTTTTCCTCCAATTTCAATAAATCTTCTAACTTGGAGATTCGAGATCGTGATTGGAGGAAAGGTCCCGCTATTTTCGACATGTGTTGCGGAAAAAGTAATCCTTGCAATTATAACCGGGGTTAAAATAATTAGTTTTCTAATTCCTGTTAATTCAGTATAAATTGATATTTTTGATATTCTGCTGTTTGGTTAAGAATTTAAATTAATTTTTATGCCTATAATTAAACAAGATGTTAGCCTCCCTCTAGACATCACTGACTCTGGTGATCACTGATAGTCTAGATGAATGAATGAATGAAAACTTTATTTGTCTGAGAAAGTACTTAACATACAAGATGTCATTCTTAACGATAGCTCAGAGATCATATAATTTATCAAAAATTCTTTAAAATTAATTAAATATAACTAAAAGTGTATAAAATAAAGATAAAATTAAATCAATTTAAAAGGTATTCAAAACATTGTTTTTTAAAATCATTTAAAGAGTTGGAAGTCTTGACAGATATGTCTAATTCATTGAATAAATTGATTCCTTTGAAAAACAATGAGTTCTTATAATAATTATTGTTTGGTTTGATTAGTCGAAGAAGTGGTCCAGTGTTTACTCGAGTACTTCTTCTATTCGTTTCTAAAGTAAAGTAGTTTTTCGAAGAATTGGAGACCAAATCATTAATTGCTTTATATATGAAAACTAATGAATGGTAACTAATTCTTGCTTTGATTGACAGCCATTTCATGTCAATTAGAGATATGTTCGAGGTATTCGAGAATATTTTTGCACCTCGTAGTTGAAGTTTGGTTAGTCTTTCGATATGTGTTGAGTAAGTGTGACCCCAAATCACATCTCCATAATCGAAAAGCGGAACAATTATAGCATTATAGATAAGTTTAAGTGGATTTAGAGGTAAAGAGTATTTTAACCGTGAGATCAAACCGATTCGTTTTGCAATGTTTTTCGAGGTCTCGTTGATATGAGTGTTGAACTTCAGCTCATTGTCGAAAGTTATGCCTAAGATATTGGTTTCGGTAACTCTTTTAATAACATTATCTTTGATTGATAAAAGCTGCATGGTTAAATTGAGTTATTCAAGTCATAAGCGATTGACATTAATCGCCCATTTATTGGTCAAATACATCCTTGTCTATTATTATTACTTATTGAATGCTCTTATTGTCTCAACATTTCTTTTTCAATCACTTATTGTTAGCATTGATCCCGATTTGGAATATTCAATAATTGTGGTAATCCTTTGGCTCATCCCAACTATAATTGCATGTCAACAAGCATTTACTCTATTGAGCTATGGCTGCAGTTTTTGGATATTAGACGCCATTTATCTGAAGTATATTTTCATTGATATCGAGAGAAGACTTGGTTTGTGTCTAAAGACTAGAAATCAAAGACTTTTGACTAAACTATTCGTTGAACACAACATTGCAGTCAAAATGTGTGAAGACTTTAATGATTTCTATAAATATATAATTTTTTTACTCTATTATATGATTTCACCCATGTATATGTTAGCCGTGAATTTTGTCATATCGGACGAGACAGATCACCTTGGTAGATTCATGGGGTTGTGTGGATTAATTTTAGGTTTTATATCTAATATTTTTCTTACATATTTGTCTTCGCAAATCATTAGAGTAGCGCACAGACCACAAAAGCTTTTACTTAGTTATCAGACTCTTAAAACGCTATCAATTAAACAGAATTTGCAAATAATGTCATTCATAGAGAGGTTGTGCGGACCCGACATTGGCTTCTATTGCTTG